>CM060848.1:9222345-9355251 GCA_030737835.1 Acorus gramineus
ATCCTTCCACCTATCACCAGTGCCTCTGTTTCTCCACAACTAAAGGGATAATGGAGATCTAAGGGGATTAGGTGGCCTCGAGGTGATGCTACAAGGCGGCATTGGTGGGGAAGTCGACCGTACCCGAAGAGCTGCCTAAGGAGGGAGAAATCCATCCTAAAAGGTAGCAATTAGTTCAGGACTGAGTCAAGGCGGATGAGAGCCAACCCGGTCTCGAAGACAGGGTTCTTGAAAATCTGGAGCAGGTCCCCATAGACCCTTTTGACCTCGAGAAGTTTTTTCTCATCGGGTGTTTACTGTCAGCTGAGGAAAGGAAGGCGATCCTCGATCTCCTCATCAAAAACAAGGATGTCTTTGCCTGGAGACCTCAAGATAAAACGGGGATCAACCCCGAGGTGGCTAATCACCGGTTGTTCATCTCGCTCACCATTCAACCAGTTCGACAGAAGCAGCGACGGATGGCCTCAGTACACGCAGAAGCCGTACGGGACGAGGTGAACAAGCTCTTGGCGGCCGGATTCATTCGTGAGGTGCGACACTTTGATTGGCTAGCCAACACTGTGGTGGTTTCCCAAGAAAAATAAGAAGTGACGGGTTTGCATGGACTTCACCGACCTGAACAGTGCATGCCCAAAGGACAGCTTCCCACTTTCGAAGATCAATCAGCTGGTGGACTCTTCATCGAGTAACGAACTAATGAGTTTCATGGATGCTTATTTAGGCTACCACCAAATCCCGATGTATGAGCCCGACCAAGACAAAACCGCATTCATAACCCCTACAGGCATCTACTGTTATAATGCCATTCGGGTTAAAAAATGCCGGGGTCACTTATCAAAGGCTGGTGACTAAGGTATTCCAGCGTCAGATTGGCAAGACAGTGGAGGTCTACATAGATGACATGATGGTCAAAAGCGGGCGTCGAGTAAACCATCTGGCCCACTTGGAGGAAGTCTTCGCCGTGCTGCGAAATTACTGCCTAAAACTTAATGCAACGAAGTGGTCCTTCCGACTCACCTCGGGCAAGTTTTTGGGGTACTTGACGACGCAACGAGGAATAGAAGCCAATCCAGATCAGATCAAGGCAATTATGCAAATGGAGCCTCCGCGAAATAAGAAAGAGGTGCAGAAGCTGACCGGAAGGTTGGCCGCTCTTAACCGGTTCATCTCCAAAGCCACTAATCGATGCCAGCCATTATTCCTACCGCAGTGAAAGGCTCAGAGGTTCAAATGGACGCCAGAGTTTTATAAGGCGTTTGAGGAGATCAAAAAATACCTCAGTACGCCTCCCCTTCTAGTATGCCCTTCTCCCGGTGATATCCTACTCCTTTATATCACAACTTCCAAGCACGCTGTTAGTTCCGCGTTCATGAAGGACATGGACCGGGGACAGAGGGCCATTTATTATGCAAGTAAGGCATTAAACGAGGTAGAAACCAGGTATTCTCGGATTGAAAAACTCGTGTTTGCCTTGCTCATTTCTGCCCGAAAGTTGCACCATTATTTTCAAGCCCATTCGATCCACATCATCACTAACTCGCCTCTCAAAGCAGTATTGCAAAAGACGGACGTCGCAGGACGACTATTGAAATGGGTAGTGGAATTATCAACCTTTGATATCCACTATCAGCCCAAGAATGCGATCAAATGTCAGGTGGTCATAGATATCATCACCGATCTCACACCTGTAGAGCAACAAATTTGTAATGTCTCCAACTTCAGACTGGTTTCTTGGACACTCCATGTTGATGGGGCATCCAATTTAAGAGGGTCAGTGGCAGGGATGATCTTGCAAAGTGAGGACAGATTTCTGTTCAAGCATCCGATCAAACTCGAGTTCGGGCCAGGCTGGGCTGGGCCGACCCACAAACGGGCCCGAGCCGGGCTTTGGCTTACGGGCCCAGGCCGGCGGGCCGGGCTTTCGAGCTGCGGGCTTTTTGATGACCCTTACTCTCTGCTTCTGGGGAAATTCATTAGACTTGTGTCCCGGCTCCCGATAGTCATAGCAAATGACTCTTCTGCGCACTTCTTGTCCACGATTATCGTCAGCATAGTTCCTCTTTCGATTATCCGTCCTTTGGCCACCACCGAAACGTTGATTATTCTGGTTCTTCGCACTGGTCTCGTTCTCCTTCTTCCACTCTAAGTAGTCCTGTTCCATGACAAATGCACAATCCTTCAATTTTTCATAGACACGGATTTGGAGGTTCCGTAGTTGATGACGAGTGTCGCTCCTTAGCCCTTCTTGGAAGCGACAACACTTTTCACTCTCAACTTTGATCTATTGAGGCGCAAAGACCGACAACTCAATGAACTTCTCCTCATACTGGGCCACCGTCACATCTTGAGTTTGACAAAGGTCCAGCAATGCTTGAACAATGCGATCATGCTCCGCCGGAGGAAAGTACTTCTTGTAGAACATCTCCACAAACTCCTCCCAAGTGATCGATGGGTTGGTCCGGCACACTCACTCTGGAGACTTCCATCCTAAGTGCCTCAACCTTGTCCTTGAGACCCATTGACCTTACAGCCTCTGTGAATTCCTCGTCAACCTCCTTTTCCAACTTCTCCAGCATCACGTTCACACCCATATCGAGAGGCTGAGGCAAAGACTCATCATCCTTTGAACTGAATATTTGCTGTTTCAGCCTTTCAAGTTCTTCTTCCAAATCATAATCATTAACGAGCTCTTCCTCTTGTTTGACTGGTTTCTCTCTCTTCTTCATATTGGATTTCTTTGAAGGGTCAACAGGTTCTCCTTCAAGAAACCCTCCAATGCTACGGAACTTCAGCATTGTGTCCATTGCCAAGAGCTCCTTAAAAAAGAAAGAGTGTAACACTTTAGAATTAGAATGCATATGGCAAACAGTGTCCAGATGAAATGTCTGTCCTAGCTAACTTACATTCATTGCCTCAACAACTGCAGTCTTAATCCGTTGTGAGGTCCAAGATGGATCAGCATGTGCCCCACCAAGAGGTTCCTGTGAAAGATACACAATCCATATGAGGATGGTAACTATATAAAATTTGATGATGTAAAATCTTATTTGAAACAAGGAAAAATAATCATCCATTCCCACCTCTATTTCATTTTTTATCAGATCTTGTGGGAAAAAAGAACAAAAATAATTGCAGGATGCAGGTAACCAATACATCCGTCATAATACAAGGGCATGGCTTTAAAACTATGAGGGCAACTAGTGTATCATTAAATTGAAAGATGGCAGAGAATGATTGTGCATGATGCCACAAATTTCTATTACATGGCTAATAACTATACAAGTCCATCAAGAATGTCACATTTTGGATTTTTCAGATGATGTAAAATAAATTAAAGATGAAAAAATTAAACATGAACATTTGCTTATAATATTATTATATAGTTGTTGACCTTGTTTACAAGACTGGTGGCTACATTAAAGTAATTGCCCCTCACTAGGCGGCTAGTTTCAATTAGCCGTCCCCTTCTTGGACAATGTCAGAAGAACAAAGATCTAATGGGGGTCAAATCAAACACCCTATTATCCATTTAATCTATTGTCCATTGGACATTCCCCTACCTCTCTTTTACTATAAATAGAGGGGGTCCAAAAAATTTCTATCAATAATCATCTATCCCCAATATCAATCCATCAACCACAATTAGCTCAATCAAACCCCTTACACTCCCTACTTGAAACCCTAGAGAGAAAGAGAGAGAGAAAACCCATTTCCAAGCCAAATCCACTCTCCAAAAACCCTCTCCAAAACCCTGGTTAAACCTAGTTTAACTTCAGCCAAACCCTAACCCATTTCCTACCCAGGCTCTCCCAAATTGAACCAGAACCCAGGCAGCAAATCACAACTAGCCGTCCCCCTTTAGGAGGCTAACTTTCACTAGCCGACCCACATCCCACTCACACCCTGCCCTTTTAAACCCCCCTTGTCAAGTTCCTAAAAGCAGAAAATGATTCCCTGTTTTTCACCTCTGTGTGCAGTAGGCCCGTATCTCAGAGCGGAGAATCCACAATCCCCCCATGAAGGCGATCAATTCCACACCCAACTTTTCCTTCTTTTTAAGAAAGCAGGTGGCGATCACAACCACCCCTGAATCCTTCTGAGGAGCTGTTGGGCCCCTCAGCAAGGAACCACACCTCTTTCCCCCTTTCTGAGAGACGATCCAGCCAGGCCCGCAGGGAGCAATCGGATCCGAATCCCCGGAAACCCCTCCACACACGCAAGAAGACCATCTCTTTTTTTCAAGGCCTCCCAACAACTGGAGCAAGCGACCCTCAACCGAGACCGCAAAACGATACCGACAGCCATGTCGTTCTGGTGTTGGATTGTCTACGCCACCAGATTGGTCTGGAGATCCTGACGCAAAGTGTTGGTATTTCCCGCCATTTCCGATCTCCCCTATATGTATGCAAGCTTATGCCTCCTATTCCTATTCCTTATCCCTAACAGGAAAACCTAGGCTATAATACAATTCTGTAACACCACGGTACCCATTATCCTTAATTAAGGCATGCGATACAGTGCGTTACATACATAATCCACAAAATATCGAATAATATAAATAAACTCATAAACTCACAGGTTAAAAACATAAACCAACCACAGGATCTCAATAACTCATTCTTAAGTTTGAATGAATACACACGAGTTCTTTATTTAACACTAATAATAATTCCTATGATTTTGCCGATAAGGCTAAGGACATCCACTACATGCCAGGAAGAAGGCTTATTCGATACCTCTGATGCAACGAAGATAAAACGCGAACTAAATCGCCAACGCTTCACCACGAGTGACGATCACCAACAGCTACTCTAAAAGGTTGGGAAAAGAGGGGTGAGCTACCACGCGCTCAGTGAATGGACCTAATGCGTCCCAATAATAATAATAATAATAATAATTTTAGAAAACAATCCCATAAAATCCAAAAAGAGCAAAATATAACATATATATATATATATATATATATATATATATATATATATATATATATATATATATTTTTGCAAGTGTAATGATAAAACATAATGCATCTCTTTAGAGGAATAGCCACAAGTCACAACACTAACTACACGATGTGTATCATGCAACGGACACGCATCCCCGTATGGCACGTAGTTAAAAGGTGCTCCATCTAGAGCTTGGTCATGCAGACGTCATGCATACAAGGTCCCACTGGACTGGGTCACATAGACCGGTCATCACGCAGACGATGTCAGGCAGATTAGGTCACGCAGACAGATGATATGCATGCATGATCAATTCATCAACCCATAGTTTGCATGCAAGAATAACATAGTCTCCAACATATAGTTCATACATAAAATAATGTCTCAAAACATGATGTCATGCTCATGTATTCCATACTCAAAATAACAGTTTTATTCATAACATAGGCATGATGCGAATATGATATAAATATAAGTAGTTTTCAGTGTACATAGAGACTAGACCCACTCACCTCCAGTCCAACGATTCGCAAACCACAACCGAGTCTTACAGTAAATCTAATCTAACAAGAAACGATATGGCTAGGTCACAGTATGATCAAATAGTACAGGACCTGATGGGGTCCGTACCTATCGAAAACCCAACGGCTCCTCCACGAACCATCCGAGGAAGAACCGACTGCTCCTACCGGGGCCGTCCCAAACAAACTGACGGCTCCTCTGGGAGCCGTCCAGAACATGCCCGACGGCTCTCAAAGGAGTCGTCCCGAGGCAGAAAATGTGAAACCCTATTTTATTTTAAATATAAATACCCTAACACATTCTTTCATCGAAAACCCTACGTGAGTCATTTAAACGTTGTAAAACAGAAAAGAGTTTACATCAAAATCAAATCATACATACGAAAAATCAGATTAAGACCAACAAAAACTTTTTGAAAATATCTTTGAAAACCCTAGGTTTAACACAGGCATAAATAACTAGTATGGATCTATGTTTAGAACTCCAAAATTCACAATAATATAGGTATTAGTTCGGATCTAAGCGTATAAGGTTTAAAATAAGGTTTAATGATCATAAACATGATTTCTACATCAATGAATAAAAATCCTAAGCATGAGGTATACATAACATAATCTTTCTTATATAAAAAAAAACTCATACGTTATTGAAAATCACATAATATAAAGGCTATTACATAAGATCTAAGAGTCTTTTAAAATCATATAAAAAAATCATAAGGAATCAAATAGATAAGGGGTGTCTTCTTGATTTTATTGTAACTTGCATGGTGCCTCCTACTTACCTCATTTGATAAACATGTAAAAAGTAGATGAGAACAGCATAGGTAGGTATATACCTTCGTATTATAACTAGAGGTGGGAGAATCATCACCTTCATGTAAGCACACACATGATTTCAAAGGAGGCGCTACAATAATAAGTTAGATATAACCTACCACTACTGCCTTACTTTACAGCTTTGCACCATTATATCTAAGCTATTGTTTTAAACATTGTGTTGTAATTGAAGTATTGAGCTTTTTGACACATTAATGTTGTAGACAACGTGTTCTTTCTGATGTACTTGTTGCAACCTTTGATTTTACAACTGAGTTTTTATAAAGGTCTTGCAACTCTTGTTATCAAATCATCAATAAATCGTCCTGACACGGATTTTTTTATAGTGTGTGTGTGTGTAATATCTCTCTAATATGGTTGAGTTGCATTTCTATTATTTAATAGGGTATATATGAGTATATATGTAAGTAGCTGTCACGCCCCAGGGCGGCCGTCCCCGGGACGCGGCAAGTGTATATATGATATCAGTAACAGGAAACCAACAATAAACCACAAACAATCACTAAAATGACAACACAGATAAAAGCAGGGCTGACATAATATATACACCAAATGCGGAAGCTAAAAAGACTGAGTCTGTAATCAAAATATACTACAGACTCGATACATAATCGTATGTCCTGTGAGAGCCAACATGTCCATATATATACACAAATAAAATCCATACATAATCCAGCTAGGTGCCCAAGCACAGAATATATACATACAACTGAAAGAAGGGTGCTGATGGCCTCAAAACTCGTGGGACGCGGCGCTACTCCTCTACTGGTGTAGTCGCTCGAGAAGCTCCTCCCTCAGATATCACTGAAAAAGACAATATGCGAGGGGTGAGCCACACGCTCAGTGAATAGCACAACCCATGCATACAGTTCATATTAACCACATTTAAGCAAGTCATAAGCCACAAGTGGCATAATATCTCAAATCCGGGGGTTCGTTACATCGCCGAACCCCATACCCTCACCCTCACCCTCACCCTCAACAGGTGACCTAGGATGTTGGGACTTAGTGGGCTAATAACCATCCATACATAATTCCTGTGGGTCGTCGCATCGTCGGCCCACCATACCCTCGCCAGGTGACATAGGCTCTTGGGACTGACTAGGCTGTTGGTCACCCTTGGTCCACCGATAGTTTCTCCTCACTCCGTAGGTCGTTTGGCCACTCTCATGTTCAGCACAGTCCTTCACCAAAATCAGGAGGCGCCTACTAATGGGAGCCCCTGCACGGGACAACCTGTCTAACGCTGAGGTAGTCTCTACACGGATCCAACGAAGGGAACAGAACAGCCTATCCATCGCATATGATCCACTCGGATCCGCTGACAGCACATCTCTACAATCCTAATGTCTTGAATTCCTCAGAATTCCACCAGCGCGCATAACCAGTATGCGGGGAACATGCATTTATTAATCATAATACAGGGGTGCAATATTATTGGGAAAGTAACCTAGGGAGGGCAACGTGAGGTCCCGATACAGGACGTCCCGACAACCAAACAAGGAACACGGAGTACCCTGACCCGGGTCTCAATGTTGACCTCGCAAGGCCCCTCCCTATAATATTGTCTAAAGCATGCAATTCTCACTTATGCTAGCATTTAAGTAAACAAATCAAACTAATAGGACGCATGTAGAGGTCGGGCTTTCCTAGCATGATAGCGAGGAGGCAGGATGCATGGCTCATGCACAATCCTAAGGGTGCAAGTCCCTATCACACAATTTAGGGTGGCATGCAATTCTACACACACATCATGCTTACATGGGTTATAATTGCAACAGTTAATACAAGCTATACGCCCCAGGGGAGAGCGGTACACGCCCAAGTGCGTGTATCGCCTCCCAAGCTGGGTTGGGTTGTCCCACTCACCGGAAATCGGGTCGACGCGCGACCGTCCGTCGAGATCTGCAAGACAGGGTATTAACTGGTTAGAATAAATCCACAAATACCCAATAATACACAACATACACAAATAAACACCCAAAATCCCAAATCAAACACCCCCGGCAACTACCCGCACGGCCGGCAACCACCCGCACAGCCACCCGACCGCCCGGGTGCACCGCCGCCCTCAGCCCGCGCACCCCGCGCACCGCCGGGCCCCTGCCCGCCGCCTGGACACGCCGCCGCACCACCCCGGGCACCGCGCGTCCACTGCGCCCAGCCGCAGCAGCCCGCGCACGTCCCGAACGCCTCGCGCCGCCCCGCGAGCACCCCGCACGCCCCCCCCCCCCCCCCCCGCGCAGCGCCTCGCCGCGCCTCGCGCGCACCTCGCACACAGCTCGCCCAGCCCTTCGCGTACAGCTGCTCGCCCAGCACCTCGAGCACAGCTCCCCGCGCCCGCACGCCCAGCACCCGCACGCCTGCCTGGCCTCCTGCTCCTCGCACACGGACCCGCGCGACCAGCTCCCCCGAGCGCACGCCCGCGCGCACGCTCGCGCGCACGCCCAGCCAGCTCCTGCGCTCGCTGCCTGTGCTGCCTGAGGCCCCCAGCCCACACGCCAGCACTGCCAGCCCATCCAGCGCGTCCTGCACGACCAGCACAGCACGCCTCCCGCGCGCGCCTGCGCGCACGCCCGTGCGCACGCACGCGCGCATGCCCGCGCGCGCCCAGCCTGCGCGCTGCCGTTGCTCTGCCTGCTGCCCGAGAACATCTCCCACCACCCCGAGCTCCCTAACCACCCACCTCCGACCACCCCACGGCCCTCCGACGGCCACCACAGCCCTCCGACGGCCACCCACCGCCGCCGACCACCACCCAACCCCAAAACCATCCCCCTAGCATACATCTAGCATGAAAAAAGAGGGAAAGGAGGCTTACCGAGGGGAGGGAAGGATGTTCGGTAGCCCTTCGCGCGCCGAAACCTCTCCCAAAGGGCTTCCAACGCCCGGATCTACTCCCACCTCCGAAATGGGTCAAAACAGCGGAGAAGAGAGGGCGGACGGAGGGGTGAAACTCGTCGGAATCGAGATTCGAAAACACCGGAGTGTAGATCGGGACCCGATCTACACTTCTCGTGCTTTAGGTTTTTAGGTTTGAGGGGTCTAGGGGGCTCAAAAGGGAGAAAAACGGAGAAGGGGAGAGAGAGAGCTTGGGGAGGAAGATGATGAATAGTAACTCGAAAATTAGATCTCACATATATATAGTGTGCGACTTAAAAACCCGGATACGCCCCGGAACTGTGAAATTTTCAGAAACGTTGCCGGAATTCGATGAAATTTTCATGAGTGGCTTAAAATGGCACCAGGACACATAATATGCAGTTAGATTTTCAATCGGAGTCCTCTAACTCGGACGATAGCTAACAGCTCAAAAATTATGCAGTTCCGATCGAAAAATGCAAAATTTTAAAAACTGCTAAAATGCTCCAATGGTTACCAACAGGCCAAAAAGTGACACATATGTAAGTAGCGCATTCTAGCACAGGTTTAGCAACATGAATAAGTTGATACAGTGATATTTCCTTGTATTTGTGCACTTGTTTCAACAAATGCAAATCATTTTGAATAGGTTCTTCAAATAAAGTAGATTTATGTTTCTTTATTGTATATGAGAATTAATTACAATGTCTTTTAGGTTTTGTTAATGAATATGGGAATTAATGAATTTGTGCTCCATTTTTGTATATTTTCTATCTTTTGCATGAATATCTAATGACACCACTTCGCGAAAGAAGACTTGTTAGAAACTTCTTCAAAATAGTTAGTAGAACACCCCTGTCACCAAAATTGTAGGTGTAGAAAAGATTGTACATTGTCTTAGTTTGTTTCTTTGTTTTGGCATTATTTTATCCAGATGTTTGGTTGAGGAGATATCCTCACGGATAATACTTTGTTATTGGAACTTATTGTTTAAGTAGATATTATAAATTTGTAATAAAAATATAGAAATTACTTCAAATCAATGTTTATAAAAGGATGATTTAAATTGGAGATGTAGCATATGTTAAAAGCCATGCAATGGGATTGGTTTTACAAACAAAAAAAAAGCAGCACAACCTCGATGGCTCATAGCCATCCCCCTTTACAAATCCCCAATGGCCTATATCCATCCCCCTTTACAAATCCCCAACAGCTTGTGTTGATAAATAAAACATCATTACCGACTGTTTTCATCCGTCGCTATGCTATTGACCGCGACAACTACCAACCGTCACAAAAACATCAACAGCGACGGCTACATGCTGTCGCAAAATAACATCAACTCAACAACTACCAGCCACCGCAAATTATACACCAATCGCGACGGTCAAAAACCGTTAGGTAACTTTTCCCAACACCCTTAACATGGACGGATGTGCAACGGATTTAGTCCATCGGCAATATATAAGCAATGGCAACGGCTTATATTCATTGATAAATCTCAGAATTTTTGTTGTGATAGTAAACATATGGTACAATTGATTCTTGCCAAAGTTCCTCCACTCCCTCACACAAACACTGTTAAGCCCCTGAAATCATACTGTAGATGACCAAATATTTCCCTTCATACCAACTTCCAAACTTCTAGCGCCCCACCCACCAAAAAAAAAAAAACACCATCACCTTCAACAAGTATGCATAGACGAGTATATAATCCAATTTTTCATCACTACCCACTAAAAAAAAAAAAATTATGAAACCCCCTAATAAACAAGCTAAACAATAAAAAAATACCACCCCAAAAAAAGAGTACTTATTTTCATATAAAAAAAAGTGAGACATGTAGATCTAAATCAAACCAGAAACAAAAAACAAAACAAAATTTCAAATTCAAAAGCAATGTTTCAATCACTAACATTATTGGCTCAAATAGGTTAGATTTAATTTATAATTTTAGTATTTATTAAATAACACTAAAATATTTATTTTATCATTTTATTGTATCTTAATGGTCTCAAGAAACATTTGATAAAATTTCATGAAATTTAAAATTTGGGAAGTCATGTTTTGAGACCATTTGAAAGTGAAAATGTTGTAAAGGACCTGGTTAGAAATCAGAAAATCTGAATCAGGAACATGTTTCTAACATAGATAGGGGCTGGTTGTGAAACTAGTAGAACCTGGGGGCCAATCTACAAATAGTCCCTTAGAAAATGACAAAATTGGCGCATTGTCACACATTATATGAATGTTTAGATAATCACCGGGGTTCCTTCCATCTCACTAGTTGGATGGTACGCGCGGATATTCTATACTTAGAATGAACTGAATTATATAAACTATTTTATATTATAATTGAAAGATAAACAAGAGTCCATATTATTATAAGCAATTCTTTTAAAACAAAAACAATATTTGATAACTGGGGTCTATTATGTATATTTTATGTTTTTAAAACAAAAAAATGTATTATTGTATTTCAGTATATACTTATTTTTTATATAACACTTCCTTTTACAACTCAACATACACTCTCATATACCTCTTTAATCATTTAATAGTTATCTAACGATGTATATATACCCCTGTAGGTGAGATATATATTTTGTTAAATGTTTTAACATTTATTAAAAATGAACACGTTAAATTTGAAATTGTACAATATTTACTTTTTTTAAAAATTAAAACATATGATAACTGCATTTGGGGTTGTATTTGGGACTGTACCTAACATTAATTGAAAATCCACTCAAAGTTATATTGAAAATAAAACAAAAAAAATATTTATTCCTTCTCTTTTAGGGAGATTAATTTTTGAAAAGTTTTAGACTTAATCACTTTTGCCAACTAAAACTAAGACCACAAAAAAAAAATCCACCATTACCTTTGATGAATATGCACAGTCAACCATATAATCCAATTTTCGACCACTACCCATTAAAAAAATCGATTACCAAACCCCTTAAAAACAATCTAATCAATAAAAAAAACTACCTTGAAAAAAACTAAAAATATATCTATTTTCACATATAAAGAAAAAAGTGATACATACTGATCCAAAATCAATAATAAATAAAAAGACATAACAAATTTTAAATTCAAAAGCAAAACATCCATCAATAATTTTATGGGATCAAATGAGCCCAAATTCATCTGTAATTTTTGCATTTATTAATAAGACTAAAATATTTATATTTTATAATTTTATGGATATTTTAATGGTCTGAAAAATCATTGAATGAAATTTGAAGTCTAGGGAGTCATGTTTTGAGATTAGGGACCTGCTTATAAATATTGTAATCTCAATTAGGGACCTGTTTGTAACACATGTAGGGTTTAGTTGTAAAACTGGTAGAACCTAGGGGTTGATCTGCAGAACGCCCACGAAAAGACAAAAATAGCCGTTTTCTGTCAGGGACCTGGTTATAAATATCAGGGTTTTGTTTATAACACATATAGGGGTTGTTTTGTAAACATATAACACTGGGGGTCTATCTGAAAAATGCTCCCGATGAAATCATGAAAATACCCCCGGTACGCCCATCCGCTCGCGCTTTATAGAAGAGTATAGATAATATTCCCATTTTTTTCCCATCTATACCCTTACATAATTGCATGGCCAAAGAAACGAACTAAAACCGTCATCAAAATTGGTGTTTAGAAAAATAAGTGTTGATACACTAAGTACCTTGTGTAGCTAGCCCCATTTATAGCCTAAGAGCGACCCCATTCACTTATAAACTGCGATAGGGCATGCAGTGTAAACACTGCATTATTACAATTATTTTTAACTTTTCAAGAAAAAAAAGTATACAACTTCAATACTTTATTTTTTATAACAATTTGTAATTCAATGTGTAAATATATAATTATAAAAATAGAAAAAAATTATATATAGGATTACACATACAAAAAACAGACATATCATTTTCCTTAAAAATAAAATGGATTTGTCCGTATTCAATAAAGGTGGCGATTGGGTAGTAGAATAGGGGAAGAAATTAAGGGAACATGGGGAGAATAAACCTAAAATATTATTGGGTGGAAGGATTAGGCGGGTATATATAGCTAACCAGAATTGACGAATATAAAATAGTATTTATTTTTTAAGTTTACCTAAAATTGTGTGATTCCACCTAATCTATTTTTACTGGTATAAGAGAATTCACATGTTAAATCATGTCACATCACATTTTATTATAATAATTTTTTAATCAGATTAATCTTTTTACACCAATTGAGAGGTCGTTTGGATGTGGTTTGAAATTGAGAAGATTATGGGTTTGCAAAAATTTGATTTCCCTAATCCCATTTCTAGACTAAAAAAAAATAATTGTAGTTTAATTAAAAGTTGTAGAGATATTTTTATAAGTAAATGTTTAAAAACTATTTTTTTTCATAAGGACAAATTATTGGATTTCATGCGAACCTCAGAATGGTGTAGCGTTTCTCTCGGGTGTCCCACAAAAAAAAGAGGAAACAAAACGCGTTACGAAAAGATGGTGTTAAATGAATTATATCCGTACATTTAGTGGACTTTTGATTCCAGCGCGTGATGAATGGTGCAGTTGTTGGTGAGGTCCATTCGATTTCAGATAATGGTCGGTTGAGGTAAGTGAATAGTTGCCGTACAAATAACCAACGGCGCCGCCTAAATATCACGGGACGTATAGCTTTTGTCCGTATCTTATATATCTTTTTAGCCAGTCTGACTATTTCAATTACTTTTTTTTTTCTTTTTCTTTTTTTACATTTTCAATTTCTTCATTAGTATTTAGGAAAAAAATTCTTATAACTCTTTATAGACCATCTGAAGTCCATATAACTTCTTGATTTTTCTTAAAGTTTATATAACCCTCTAAAAATACATATGTAAATCTAAATAACGCCTTGAGTAGTTAAACTTATGTTGACAGATTAAGAATATTATGTGAATATTTTGTTTAGTTAACTTTGATTGAAAACATAGTATACCAAAAATCACCTACAATGTGTTCAAATCGTCATTTAAAGAGAGTTTGTCACACTTTTAACACATTTTAGGAGGTTTTTGGTATACTGTGTTTTCAGTTATGCTTAACCAAACTGAATATTCACATAATAACATAATATTCCTCATCTGTCAATAAAAATTTAATTTTAAGAGGTTAATTATTTGAATTTGCATAGTTGTTTTCAAGGAGTTATATGGACTTCAGGAAAGTCTGTTGGTTATATGAATTTTAGGCAATTTGCAAGGGGTTATTTAGATTTTTTCCTGATATTTATTGAGTCTTGAATTGATATTATGGTCAATAATGTTCCAAAATAAATCTATGAATTACTATTGTAGTATCAATATGCATTTTAAAATTTCAAATGACAATAAATGTGTGTGTGTGTGTGTTTGTCTTATTACTGTTACCTACATTTCTTTTATTTGTTTTATAAAAAATTTATTTTTATTACTATCAATATTATCACTATTGTTATTATTAATTGTAGTAGTAGTAGGCTTAGATCATATAAGAAAGGAAAATGTTAGACTCAGTCACATTCGTCAACCAAAACAAAGACCTCACATGTTTTCATTTTTTGAAATATAGTAAACATCATCTGATGAGGTATATGTTTTGATAAAAGTGCATATCGCTTCATTTCGAGTTAAATGAACCCATTTTTAGTAAGTGTAAGAAAATATTTAATGTGATTTATACAACATCTAACTAGGTATATACTTCACTGGATTTCTAATGTGATATATAGGACTGTATTTTGGACTGAGAAAAAAACTGAATGTAACAGCACTCTATAAGCAATTATGATTGTCCTTCATAAAAGACTGATGCAATCCCCATAAATTGATTAAAATTAGGGTTTTGTGATGCTAAAAAAAATTAAAAGCTTTAATTTTAACTAATTAATAACATATGTTTTAAATTTGGGTTAATCAAGGTTGTAACAAAAAAAAAATCTTTGGATAACATTTGTTAAAGAATCATTATTAGGATAATATTTATCTTTATTGTCATTATTGTGATATTATTAGTTTCCTAGTTTTCCTAGATTCCTTATCTGTATTTTAGGATTTCCTCTATGTATCTATAAATAGAGCCATTTGGCTCCTCTAATATAATAACAAGAATTCCCTTTTCTTTATTCTAACATGGTATCAGAGCCTCCACCTCAAAAATCCTAGATCCACAAAAATTTCTCTTTCTCTTCCCCGCTTCGATTGAAGAGTCTTCGATCGGAGCAGGGAGGAATTTAGCTCGCGAGATCTAAAAGCCGCTGACGTCGCCGTCGCCGTCGTGCCCTTGCCGTCGTGCCCTCGCCGTCGTGCCCTTGCCGTCGTGGTCGTGCCCTTGCCGTCGCCGTCGCCGTCGTGCCCTTGCCGTCGTGCCCTTGCCGTCGCCGTCGTGCCCTTGCCGTCGCCGTCGTGCCCTTGCCGTCGCCGTCGCCGTCGTGCCCTTGCCGTCACCGTCGTGCCCTTACCGTCGCGGTCGCCGTCGTGCCCTTGCCGTCACCGTCGCCGTCGTGCCCCTGCCGTCGCCGTCGTGCCGCTGACGTCGCCGCCCCTGCCGCTGCCGTCGCCGCCCCTGCCGCTGCCGGCGCCGCCCTGCCGCTGCTCGCCCAGACCTGCCGCGCCCAGCCCTGCCCTGCCGAGGCGCCCTCCTCGCCCTGCCGTGCCCTGCCGACGTGCCCTGCTCGCCCTGCCGTCGTGCCCTGCCAGCCCTGCCGTCGCGCCCTCCTAGCCCTGCCAGAGCGTGCCAGCGCTTCCGGATATCCCGGGATCTGCCCTGCCAGCGCTCCCGGATATCTCGGGATCTGCCATGCCAGTGCGTGCCAGCCCGGATATCCCAAGATCTACCCTGCCAGGGCATGCCAGCGCTCCCGGATATCCCGGGATCTGCGCGTGCCAGCGCTCCCGGGTCTCCCGGGATCCTGTCCGGGACACCTCCCCAGCGCGTCCTCCCAGCATCCGACCCGGATCCACGAACCCGGCCCGGGACGCGACCCGAATCCGCCCTCCGGCCGCCCTCTGCCGCCTCCGGCCGCCCTACCACCGCCTCCGGCCGCCCTCCGCCGCCTCCGGCCGCTCTCCGCCTCCGGCTCCTCCGGTCACCTCCGGTCGCCGTCGTGCTCCTCCGGCCGCCCTCTGCCGCCTCCGGCCACCCTGCCGCCGCCTCCGGCCACCCTGCCGCCGCCTCCGGCGCCGCCTTGAGACTTCAAAACCACTAAATCGGTCATAACTTCCTCTCCGGAAGTCCGATTAAGGTGATCCAGGAGTCCATTTTGCTCGATTTTTCGTTCTCTATGCATCTGTGTGATTCTTTTCTTCATCCGAGATCTCTACGATCCTCTTCACAGATTTGCACACCTCCGCGTATCTCCTTGCGGCATCGACCGCTCTCGCGCTCTTCGTGCAATCTCGCTACTTCTCTTGCTCCCTCTACGCATGTCTTCTTCTATGTGCGCTCTTTCTCTTTTTCGCAGATTTGCACACCTCCGCGCATCTCCTTGCAGCATCGACCGCTCTCGCGCTCTTCGTGCAATCTCGCTACTTCTCTTGCTCCCTCTACGCATGTCTTCTTCTATGTGCGCTCTTTCTCTTTTTCGCATATTTGCACACCTCCGCGCATCTCCTTGCGGCATCGACCGCTCTCGCGCTCTTCGTGCAATCTCGCTACTTCTCTTGCTCCCTCTACGCATGTCTTCTTCTATGTGCGCTCTTTCTCTTTTCGCAGCATTGCGGCCACCACACGCGCCTCTGCAGAGCCCTTACCGTGCCTTTGTTGCACCCCTGCCGCGCCTGCACGTGCCCCTGCTGCTCCTGCACGTGCTGTCGTCAGCCTTCGCCACCTTCTCATTTTTGTCCAAACTCTAAGGGTTCTACCTTTCAGAGTTTGGGAGGGGGTGTTAAAGAATCATTATTAGGATAATATTATATCTTTATTGTCATTATTGTGATATTATTAGTTTCCTAGTTTTCCTAGATTCCTTATCTGTATTTTAGGGTTTCCTCTATGTATCTATAAATAGAGCCCTTTGGCTCCTCTAATATAATAACAAGAATTCCCTTTTCTTTATTCTAACAACATTCAAAACAAAAACAAATTTGTTTATTAAAATGTTGATATCAATAGAGTACGTATTTATTTCACGTTTTTTTTTTTAATAATATCCCTTCATAAAATATGGTATATATGCGATTTCAATATCAATGTGATTTTTTTATTAAATTAACATGTATTCAGTGCATCTCTCAATACATAATGGCATTGTGTCACTAGCTAAAAATATCATAGCATGAATTATTACTCAACTTATTTTCTCTGTCCTCTCATCCCTTTGACAGTCACCCTCCCTCTCCTAGTCTCTCTCCTTTTTCCTCTCGCCACCCTCCTCCATCCCCTGTCGTCGCCACCTCCTTCGCCTGTTTTTTGCATGGATTTGGCTTGCATTTCAATATCTAAATCATAAAAGAAGAATGGTTGCAGAGTTTCTTTCTATGAGATAAATTTTCTTATACAATTGAGGGTTATCCAAATATTTAAAGGTAATTAGCACTTTTAGCCCCCTTAAAATGAATATTTACAAAAATAGCCCCGCCCGTCGAATATTTGCAAAAACTAGCCTCGTTCATCCGATTAGCGCTGCGCCGCTGCCACGTCAGTGCTGGCCGTTTTTTTTTTTTAATCTTTGTACTGGTCTCCAATGTTTTGACCACAGCAGTGGGGATTTAAACTGGAGACGGATTATATATATACCGTCTCTAGGAGACGGTATATATATAATCCGTCTCTAGCTGCTTGAACATATAATAAAATAACTTTCTGAAAATAAAACATAAGTTCCATTACAATCACTTGACTCCTGTTTCTGAACACAAATGAAAATGCATAAATATAATAAACATGTCTTACGTCCCATAAATACAATATCCAAATATTTTCATAAATCCTTTCTTTTAGCTTTTCTCATAGCAGGAGGTGCTGATGAAGAGGGTACATCCATTGCTGTGGAAGATGGCACACCTGATTGTGGTGGAGTGGTAAATTGTTCACCGGATCCCCGAGAATCAGTAGTAGAAGTACACCAAATCCTGCATGGTCCACGAACATATGTCTAGAGTGTCATCTCTGGAGCTTTATCTGAAACTAGGGCTGGTTGTTGTGGCTGCTCATCGAATTATGCCTCAAGTCGTACATCACTGAAGAACTCATCAATTGTGAATTCAGTGTGAGCCCCTGTCCCAGCTAAACTACCATCTATGACATCCTTAGAATCATTACATCTATAGACGCACTGGAGGTACTCGAAGGTTGTCCCCTCTCTCCCATCATCGCCTCTGCATAGTCACGTGCCACATCGATTATACGTCCCCACTCATCGCAATTGGGGTATAACACCAACCCCCTTGCAAGCACCTCACTAATGTTCTGTGTAACTCCCTCCTGTTAATAAAAGTTTCAATATGATAAGTAGTTATAAAATCATTTATTACTTTCTAAAAATGTAACACACATTTAAAATTCTTACCGAATGTGGTGCAACATAACCTAGATGGTACTGTGAGGGTGGTGGAGGTGTGATATGTCTGACTGTTCTCTCCCAATACCACTCCATATATCTCCTTTTACTCCAGGTATGATAGAATTGGTGGATGTGATCCAAGCGTTGCTCCCAACGCTCGATATAAGTTTGGTGAAAAACCATCCAATTGACATCCTGTCTACCTCATCTGTTTACCCGGTCGATGGCCTCTACATTAGATGGAATTCCTGATGCCATCCAAATCGGCGTGCGACTCGATCTAGCACGTGCATCTCCACGATATCCAAGCAAATGAGTGGGACCCTAGCTGTCCACAACTCCATATGATCCCTACATCCAGGTGGTAGTGTCTCATATGTCCCAGCATAAGGCTGCCATATAACCTACCAAAAATTAAATTTATAATTAGTATCACAATCTTACATAATATATCATGTGTGAAATATAATAATAATTGTATAGTCACCTGCAACTGAAGCTGATAGTCTAATTGTGCTCTATAGTATATCAAAACACGTGAATTTTCATCAAACCTCTAAGTCACCTTCGACCTGAAATAAGGAATTTAATGAAATATGATCTTCCATGAATTGACAATAGAAGATGAAAAATAAACATTACTCCCAAAGGTCTATCTCCAAGAACAAAATCTGGATCATGTAAGTCCGGTCGTCCCACGTGTAATCTCTCCCACGACCATAGCTGCGTCGGAAAAAAAAATTTAGGGCACAGATTAAAAAAAAGCAGTATGTAATGAAGGAAAATTGGGATTTTCATATTACCTATAGTAGCGAATAAAAACCATGAGATCCTACCGACATCCTCTCTCCAAGCACACTACCCTTGTACAACGCTCTATACAAGTGGGCCAAAGCAGCTGCACCCCAGGAATATCGGCCAGCATCCTCAAAATTTCTAAGTAAATAAAGGTAGCATGCATGTATCTTATTTCCTGTGCCATCAGCAATAAGATATATGCAAGCACAAATAAGATATATGCACGTGCATACTACTGGAGGATATCGTCGTTCAATTCAACTTCGGGTATGATGCTGAAAGTTTCTTTAAGCCAGAAGAGAAAAATTCTTCCACCCGTGATCTTATCTGCAAGGGGGCCAACACCTAACAGCTCTTCATAAACACTGGCCCAATCATCGCAGTCTATGATACCGGTCACGGGCTTGCCATCAATGGAAAGTCCAGTCAAAACAGCAACATCCTGAAGTGTTATAGTCATCTCGCCACGTCGCAGATGAAATATGTTAGTTTCTGATCTCCATATCTCAGTCAACGCTTGTAGTAGTCGATGATCTGACCTGGTATATCCATATGTGTAAAATAATGCAACCCCAATGCCCTCACGTACGGCTCGATGCGTGGATCCATGACCCAGTGACGCAATGCAACCATGTGTATCGTGAACTTCATGACATTGGTCTGTTTGAGAAATTTATTTATTCATTAAATAAAATAATTCATATATGAATAATAACACAAGAGATAAACACATCAGTTGATATACCATGCCCTGAAATCCATGATGAGACCTATGAGATCCTTGAAAATACAACAAATCATCCACGACGGGTCCATGCCACACACGTATGTCCATCACCTATAATTTGAACACAAATTAATATATACTCAAACAATTTAACATTCATCATCATATCAGAATCATATTTAACATTTATACTAGCATTTGTATTTCTACATGGACATTTATTTTTTCTGTGGCCTTTCTCATGACATATTGAACATGTATATCTCATACTTGGATCCCTAGAGTCCATATGCATACGTCGGCGAGTTGACATGGGCGCCCCGCTTGTCTCCTAACATTCGGTGGGACGAAGATAGGATCATTTTCCATAGGAATCGACCAACGACTTTTATCATCAACGGAGTGGAATCGGAGTTCATAAGTGTATCTATATGACTATGAGGAAAGCCAATGTGACACATATCTGCCAGGACTAATATGAGCATACCCGCAAGCCACTATGACATGTGCACATGATAGTGAAACAACTTTGGAACATGAAATTGACAATCTGCATGGTCAGAATACAAGAAGACAATGTACATAACCGCATTCTTATCTTGGACATTGAATTCTGACCTATCATGCTTTCTTACTAGCATCGCCCTTGCATCATGTGCAGTTCTCTCCAAACGCTGCTGCATAGATGGCACATGTTCACCTGACATTCTCTCAGCCGACTCACTCCTCGTATAAAAATACTATGACACCCATATGAATGTCTGTTGTAATAAGGCAGTGAATGTTAATCCTCTTACACCTTTCAAGACATTGTTCATACTTTCTACTCTATTGGTGGTCATCATGCCATGACAACGACAGTCATCATAACAAAGGGCCCATGTCTGTGGAGGGACTTGATCAAGCCATGTGCGAGCTTGCGAGGAGACACTAAGAATCTTTCGCATTTCATCAGCAAATTGATTTGGACATTTCAAGGTGGCTGCCCTCCACACTTGGTCACTCAACTCCTTTGATTTTACATTTTTTTTGAAGTTGTCTGTCATATGTCTCATACAAAAACGATGGTGCCATGTCACATTGCTTGCTTCCTCAATAGCTTTCATGCCTTCTATAATGCCCAAATCCCGATCAGATATGACACACACATTATTTATGCAACCAACAGAAAAGAACAAGTTCCAAAGGAAGAAGGTCCAACTATTTCTGTTCTCAGATTCAACTATAGCAAAGGCTATCGGAAGCAATCCATTTTCTCCATCGCAAGCAGTGCCTATCAGGAGATTTCCTTTACATTTTCCATATAGATGTGTTCCATCGATGCAAACCAGTGGACGACAATGTTTGAAAGCCTCTAAGGCTGGTCCGAATGCCCAATAAACACGTTCAAACTGTCAGATTGGTTGGCCCATGTTATTCTCTTGTATGACAGGGCCTTCGAAGAACACATTTGTTCCTGGATTAGACCTCCTTAGGGCATCAACATATAGAGGCAACTCAACATATGACTCCTCCCAATTTTCAAATATCCTCTCCATAGTCTTTCATTTGGCACGGTGTGCCTTTGAACATGTAATTGTGTAGTGATGATCAGCTTGATCATGTCCATTATCTCAGTAGGACTGATTCTCAAATTATGACAAATCGTTGGCATAATTAGCTGTGAGATATAATCAGAACTGAATTGTCAGTGATTTGAATTGAGTAGAGAATCTAAGCATGTATGAGGAATTCTCATAGTGGAAATCTTAAACATTTCTGAACCACTGACCCTCCTCGCATACAATTTCCAATGACATTCATCATTTATGCATTGAACGACGTATTTTTCTGCATTTGATTTCACCACATGACATTGCACACATTTCTTTATGCTCCAAGTTCGGACAGCATTAATGAGCGACTTCTTATTCACGAAAAGCTGACCAACCTCAAGATCATTTACATGAAGAAGATCCGATTTCATAAATGCATGGATGGACATTTTCTATCACCGCTTGCTCCATAAACTCATGTGTAGGATACATTTGAGGAACACTATATTCATGGATGGCAACTGTCTCCACATCATGGTCCTCCTCAATATCAGATCCAGTACCAACCCAATGATCTTCACGATCCTCTTCTTCTTCTCCTCCTTCTTGATCTTCCACTTCTTCATTGTTTATTTCAATTCCCTCATGAATACCGTCCCAACCCATGTCATGAAATGGAGACCTATAAATGTAAACACACTATACTTACACATATGAATACACTAACCAAAAACTCAATATATACACAATACTTACAAATGTAGTATATTGACACTCCTATGGGCATTGGTCGGTGTTGCATCAATCAAATCTTCTTGTGTACACGGAACAAATGACGACGATGATGGTTGATATGGATCACGAACAATGGAGGGATATGAATCTTCTGCATTATAATTCATCGCACCACAACCTCTTTGTACGATCTCTTTCTTCTCTAACCATAACTCAATGCAATGTACGTGCTTTGGATACAATAATATCATCACCTTCACACTCATATCATCTTCGATAGGAACACCTAAACTCTTTCTGGAGTGAGTGGGATGCACAGCACTCATTGACAACGTGTAACGACTTGGATCGGTCCCCGTCAAATGGTACATCATTTGGAGTAAATCGACATAGGAGATCCTCTTATGTATGATGGTGGTTTTCCTGATACCACCTTCATAAAATGAAGTATCTCCATGTTGAACAATCCTCCCATTAAAAGAGTAAATTAACAAGACATCGGATTTCTTTACCATCTAAACCATAAATTAATCAACTTAGTGAATATATTTCTAAATT
This sequence comes from Acorus gramineus, assembly GCA_030737835.1. Classification (NCBI taxonomy): domain Eukaryota; kingdom Viridiplantae; phylum Streptophyta; class Magnoliopsida; order Acorales; family Acoraceae; genus Acorus; species Acorus gramineus. The sequence continues at coordinate 9,245,384 of CM060848.1, forward strand.
GATAACAAAAAAATTCATCCAACACATACAAGTATATTTAAGTTAAAGTATATTTCCTAAATGACCTTTGAATTTTTTTAAAAAGTTTTTTTAAGAATATCATATTTTTCAAAAAAAATTTTGAAGTTTTAAAAGATTATATTGACAATAGGAAATTGTCAATAAACAAAAACATAAAATCATAACATTCAACATAATATCAAACAAAAAAAATCATAACATTCAACAAAAAAATCAAACATCATAACATTCAACATCAATAAACAAAAAAAAAATTCAATAAATCAAAACAATTGATAAATAAATAATTTCAAGAAATTGTTTAGGATTTTGATGTTTACCTTTTGATTAAAAGTGGTTGAAAGATTGATTGAAACATATATGAACTGTTTGGGGGTGATTTTCGGATAAGTTGGGTGGAAATGGGCGTTTGAGGGAGAAAAAAGGGGTGAAATGGGGGGTTCTAGGGTTTCTCTGTTGGGGCGGGATATATAAAGGATGTGCCCAGGAGACTGTATATATATAATCCATCTCCAGGAGATGGATTATATATATACCGTCTCCTGGAGATGGATTACTGGAGACGGATTATCTCCAGTGTAAATTCCCACTGATGTGGTCCAGTACAAAGAATTCAGAAAAAAGGGCTAGTGCTGACTTGACAGCTCTGATCGGGTCAACGAGGCTAGTTTTTGCAAATATTCAACGGACAAGGCTATTTTTGTAAATATTCATTTTAGGAGGACTAAAAGTGCTAACTACCCAAGATTTAATAAAAAGAGATAGATTTATATCCCCACTACACAAGGTCTGTATTTCAAAATTAATAAAATCCTCTCTTCCCTCTCTGCCGACGTACATAGACAATACGAATCATATAAATCTATAACAAACCCCCCCCCCCCCCCCCCCACCACACACACACACACACACACTCCCTCTCCGCCGACGTACGTAGACAATCTTTGACGAATCATATAAATCTATAACCCCGCCCCCCCCCCCCCCCCCCCCCCCCCCCCCCCCCCCCCCCCCACCCCGCCCCACCAGCCCCCCCCCCCCCCCCCCCTCCCCCCCCAACACACACACAAACAAGAGGTCCCCTTTTTGTTCTTCCTGATAATGCCCCACAAAGGCACACACACATTCATATCCTACCCTCCCTTTCTATGCTCAAGAAGTGGCTCTAGAGGTCCCCTTTTTCTTCCTAATAATGCCACACATACACACTTTTTTTCCTATCCTACCCTCCCTTTCTATACTCAAAAAATGGCACTAGAGGTCCCCTTTTTTCTTCCTGATAATGCCTTGTGTCTGGTTTCTGACTTGCTGTTGGTCAGCATTTAATTGTTGTGAGTAGTTAGCCCTTCGTGGAGGGCAAAAGAGGGGTTGTTTTGGTGAGAATATGGACTACTGGCCAGAAACTTGACTCCACATGGGGATTTAAAAATAGAGAAGGGAAGTGGCGTATATAAGTGAAAGACTTGGTTGCTAATATAAGCAATGCAAAGGACATGATGGGGATGTTTGGTTGGTGTTTTATTAGCTACATTGACCTTATCGTGGATTCATGTGATGTAAATTTTGGCCAACATGTTAACTGTCAGAAGACTCAGAACAACCATCAATGTCATCCTCTGGAGTCCTCTTTCCGTACGTATGATTTAAAGTTGGGAAAAATCCAAATTAACCCCCTCTAACTGCCCAAAATCCATATATAACCCCTTAACTTTTGATGAAGTCCATATAACCCCCCTGAAAACACCCAAGTAAATCCAAATAACTCTATAAGTTAAACTTTCATTGACAGATAATGAATATTCTACGAATATTCTATTTAGTTAATCTTAACTGAAAACACAATACATCAAAAAATTCCAACAATGTGTTAAAATATAATGCAAAAAAATCATGTATAAATGATGATTTTATCACTCTAAATGGATTATAAACCCTTATAAAGAAGGGTAAAATCTTCATTTATAAATGGATTTTTGCATTTTTGATATTGTATGGGGTTTTTGTATATCTTATTTCAGTTAGAGTTAACCAAACAAAATATTAGTAGAATTCTTCATAAGTCAACAAAAATTTAACTCAGGGGGCTATTTGGATTTACATAGATTTTCTCAAGGGGTTATATGCGCTTCAGGAAAAGTCAGGATGCTATGTAGATTTTTATAAGTTTGCAGGGGTTTTATGGATTTTTCCCTACAAAGTAATCAATCATGTTTTTGGGGTTTTCATATTATAATTTTTGGTTCCTTCAGAATTATCCACTTTCGAACATTTAAATCAACGTTTGGACGGATTTTATGGTTTATATGCCAGACGTAGATCTAGACAATTTCTCCCAATGCTAATTTTTTTGTGTTTTCAACATTTATTTGTTATATTCTTAATATTTAAAATTTTTTATCCACTATTTGTTTGCATTTATTAAGAGTGCACCAAACAACAAAAAGAATCGTTTTTATATTTTCAATGAAAAAAATAACAAAATAAAACATCCTTTATCCCACGCAGATAGCTATGGTAATGGCAAACTCAGGATTTATTATTGGTGCAAATTGGACATATTGAGTCGGTTTGAAGCTCAATCTAAAACCAACTCGAGATTGGAGAAAGTCAATTCAAACCCAACTCAACCCTCAGGTTTGAAAAATTTAATTCAAACCCAACCCGTAGGGTTTTATTCGAGTTTGGGTTGGGTTCGGGTTTGATTCGGGTCAGGTTGGATTCAAATTTAACTTGGAAAATAAATTATTTTAAATAATTAAACTTTCTAAGAGTTAACTCTCTGTACAAAAAAATATATATGAAAATGCTTAACATTTATATTTAGAGAATAAAGATATAGAAACTATAGAAGTGAAAGATTATAAATAAAAATAAATTATATATGAAATTTTATCATGTAAATAAATTGTACAATTCATATAAATTAAAAAATTACAATTTTACTTATAATATTTTACTTAGAAATGAAAATTTTGGGTTCGGATAATCTGAACCCTCAACGTAATATCCCAATCCCATCTCAAATTAAGTTCAGGTTGCTCGGGTTCAGGCTCGAGTTGAACCCGAACGCTAAAATGCTAACCTAAACTAGTCTAAATTTCATGTTAGGTTGAGTTCAACCCATCCAAGTTGCACCCCTTGGAATTATTAAAGGGAAAATAATTACTCAAAATACAAAATAAATATTTTGGAAAGTATAAATTATATTGTCAATAAAAAAATTAATTTTAACAAAATCATTATATCGTTCATAAAAAAAATTGAAAGAACAATTTGTACACTCTTTTGACTTTAAAATGGACAAGAGAGAAATCATTATATCATTCATAAAAATAAAATTGAGAGAACAATTTGTTATAATCTTTTGATTTTAAATTGTGCAAGAGAGAAGCAACTCATATTATGTATATTAAAAACTTTTGTTTAGAGAAGAAGATTTTCTTTTCTTTTTTTTCCTTTGTATTGTTATCTTTTACTGTTGATGTGTTTTTTCCTTCAAATTTCAATGGGGTGGGGGGAGGTTTATCATGAGTCTATCCATGCGGATGAGTTTTATAACCTTGACAGGTTCTCATTGATTATACAAGCTTCTTTTTTATTTGATTTCACATGAAAATTGTAATTGCATGCAATATTACAATTTCATATTTTATAGAAGTAATCATTTATGGTTAGCTTACTATAACTTTATTTTTTTTTATTTTTTATATATAGAGATAACCAACATAACCTCAACTTGAGAAGTTGGAATACGTCCTCAACTCAAATTTGTACACAATGAGTTAATACTAATAACATAAAATGGGGGTACAAAATAGGCTAATATTAAAAAATAAATTGGGCCCTGCCCATTTTAACCATGGATAATGTTTCAGTCTCAATTCAAGTCTACATGTGTTTTGAATTTTTTAAATAGTATACTTCATCTAATGAGGTATATGCTTTTATAAAAAATGAAGCATATACTTCAATAAATTGCATGGATGCATTTATAGAAAATGTAAAAAAAATCTTTCGAAACATATGTCTTGTTAACGTGAATATATGTGTCGTTAATTTTATATCGACGCATATAGAGCTGAAGTTGAAGCTGGAAACGGATCTGAGTGTAACAGCGCCCTTTAACCATAGGTGGTATACAACCCTATTCCTCACCCCCCAACGGAGGTATAAAGAATAAAAACCTTTATCCCTCGTATGAGGTATGACATAGAGTTATTCACCTGAATAGTAATTATACCGGAATAAATAACTGCACATGCAATATAAACTATTTTGTGTTTCTTATCTTTTATTATTATTCTCATTAGAAAATATAAAAGTGATTTTCTAATTGTTTAGTTCACATTAGATAAAGTGGGGATAAATGATATATAAAAGATGAGATGGAAAAGAGTATGACTAATAAAAGACAACTACACCCCTTACACAAATTGTTTGTGTTAGAGAATAAATGTAAGAGGTGTGTATGTGTGTGTGATATGATTAGATGTGACATGTTTTTTAGATGTGTGTGAGAGTATTATATGAAAAAAAAAAAAATTAAATGATATAAAAAAAATACTTTTATGTATTGGAATACATAAGTCCTGATAAACAATTGCATCCCTCTTGATATAACGATTAGATCTTATCCTAATTTATTTAGGTATAACTATCAGAATTTATTCACTCAAAATAAACAATTGTTTTTTTTTCTTCTTTATTCTCCTTTATTATCATCTTATGCTAAGATGCTCCCTCCCTAACGGCCGCCTTCATCACCCAAATGGAGAATAATTCTCAAATAAAAATAGGTAGATTAAATTGGGATCAGAATGAGATTACTATCTATACTTTGTGTTAATCAACCAATAAATGTCACGTAAATGTTTAAAAGAAATTAGAGAAAAATCGATATAACTTCTTGAAAACTTAGATAAATCGATATCAGTCCCTATAAATTCGATTAATCGCTACATGTCCCCATAAAATGTGTGGTTAACTAATTTAGTTCTTGAGTCAAATTGTCATCATTTTACAAGGAATATTCTAAGAATATTCCTTTTACTAAATGGTGCTCCAATAAATAACATTCAAATAAGTCCCTATAAAATATGAAAAAAAAAATTTGATCGATGACAAAAAGGCCTCTGTCTTTTCTTGAAAGTTCTACTATCATATACTCCCTAACGGTAAACAAAAAAAAAGGAAAAAAATCAATATAACTCTTAGGAAACTTATGAAAATCGGAAAAGGTACTTGTAAAATCAGTAAATCCCCTTAAAGTTTTTATTTTTTGTCCCGGTTAATGGTTTTAGTCCGTGAGTCAATATTCCGTCCGTGCAAGATTCCATCCCTTAGTCAATATCCTTATTTTTTAAAAATTTAATGAGATTTGGTGGATATGTAATATAGATTAATCTTTTTTAATTGATTTTAATTAATTTGTTAGAGAATCTAATTTTATATATATATAAAAATTGTTATGGTTACTACAACAAATTGGGTTATTATCTACGATTTTTTTGCTACGAATATATAATTTCACAGCAAAAGGTTTTACCAGACAACCATTTACAACGATATTAGCTATGAAATGATTTTGTCAAGAAAGATCTTTTGCTGCGAAACTATAAGTTTTTCCTACGAAATATTTCGCAGCTAATGCACCGTTTTCTTGTAGTGGGTAGGAATTAAAATAAATATTGTTTAATAAGATAGGGACCAGAGGGGATTTATCAATTTTATGGGAACTTTTTTCGATTTTTATAAGTTTCCATGAAGCTATATCGATTTTTCCCATGAAAAAAGAGGGGTGAGACCATTCTGGTAACTTTTAATGTGTAATTAGAGTTAATCATATACCTGGTTAGTTTGGGTTAGATAGGGTGATGGTATGGATTGAAATAATATTTTTCTAATAACATAGGGACATGTGGTGATTATCTAATTTTACAAGAATTAAAAATGATTTAGCAATTTACTATTTAGTTATATCGATTTTTCTCAAGAAATTGATACGTGCATTCATTGATTTAATTATAAATAACATTATAAATGGTGATAGATTTTCATTGGATGACAAATGTGTTCTCACACTAAAAGGATTTGAAGGAGTCGGATCATCTATAGCACATTACATACTAATACATTGTCACCACGTGTGAACTCTTAAACTGGTAAGAGAGATTCTATTTTCATGATGGGTGAGTGGAGGACAAAATCGTTTATCGATAATAGTTTACACGTGACGATATTGTATTGGTTGTTACAGGGAGAAATCTTATCCCAGATCTGAATTAAGTCGGATCTTGTTCGAAATAGAAATAGAGTTCGGATCCAGTCGGGACTGGTTTTGGTCGGTCATGTTAGTACCGAATTGTACAACTCATTAATCAAACTACAGAATCTATAAATATAGTCAATTTTTTTTTCTTTTCTTTTTTTAAAGTAAAACATAATCAATTATTGAGTATATATTTTATTTTTTTATTAAATTTAATCAGCTATTAGATAAAATATAGATTCTTAAATATTTTTAATATTTAATAAAACAATAAATATATATATAATAATTGATTATATAGTTCAATTAATATCACGTGCAGCTATCAGATAATACCCCGGTGTCGTCGGTCTACAAGTCTGACATGGTGACATCATTACATCGCCGGAAGATAGTCAAAAAAAAAAAAAAAAAGTCATACGTACCGATAAGGGACAACGGAAGCTGATAAAGAAAAAGAGAGAAGAGAGAGATGCAATCATCTCTTGTTTGCCTAACATTTTCTTCTTTTTTTTTCTTTTTCTTCCTCCCCTTATTTTGTCAACATTCGGAGATTCTTAGACAATTTATTTGGGTACGTGTTTCTCGTTTGGATGTGAAGAAAATAGAAGTTTAAAAATCAGTTTTTAACTTTTACAGTTTTATACACATCTCTTGAGAGTGTAATGATGATGATTTAAAGGTATAATGATGATGACTGCTTTATAAAACACAAATTTGAAAGTAGAGTTTAGAGATAAAATTTAATAATAATGATGTATTTAAATTAACATGTTTGATAATAGATTTTAACTTTTAATTTTTAAATATATTTGAATTGATACGACCCTATAAATTAAAAGTTGCTTCTAGAATTTGTTGTCAAACATGTCAGGGACAATTTATTTAGGTACGTGTTTCTCGTTTGGACGTGAAGAAAATAGAAGATCTAATGAGTTGGGCTTTGACCGATTAGGTACGGAAGAGTGACTAAGAGGTGTTGCCGTGTGTGAGTGGTTTTTAAATAAATTGCATATAATCCCCTCTAAACTGTCAAAAATCCATATAGTCCCTGGGTTTTTCTTGAAGTTTATATAACCCCTTGAAAACATGTATTTAAATTCAAATCATCTTCTAATAAGTTAAATTTTCATTGACAGATGAATAATATATTTTGTTTAATTAACCCAACGCCTATCAATCGGATGGATATAGATATGATATGCCCATATCTAGATCCGAACTTGATATCTGAATAAATATCCATATCCGATAACCGATGGATATTGAAAATAAATTTTCGTATCCGATCAAAAAATCTGAATTCGGATACGGATAATTATCTAAAATATTTAAAAATTTAAAATGAATATGAAATGATTAAAATATCTAAAGACTCAATATCTAAAAGTAAAAATTATATGTATAATATTTAAAATATGTACACAAATATAATAATTACCTAGTATAAAACATAAAAATGTAAGTATAAACATAAAATATTACATGCTTTAGAGTAAAAATAAAAATAAAAACTCATACTACTCTTAAAAATATAAATATGAATATATAATTAAATAAATAATAATTTAATAATATTTTAGGATGCATATATTTTTCTGGTCGGATATATTTTAATAATTTTTTCAAATATGGATCCGATTTTTTCGAATATTGGATATTTTATGAATTTTCAGATACGGATTGGGATCGGATATGAATATTTTTTTTAGATAATTAACTAGCTTAGTTAACCTTAACTGAATACACAATATACTAAAAATTTCTTACAATGTGTTAAAATCCTCTATAAATGATTATTTTACCCCTCCAGATATAGTTTTATAATCTATTCAAGGGGTAAAATCATTATTTATAGTGAATTTTTTACATTTTCAACACATTGTATGATATTTTGGTATAATGCGTTTTCAATCAGGTTATTCAAACGGAATATTTGCATAATATTCCTCATTCATCAACGGAATTTTAACTCAAGAGATTATTTGGATTTACATAGGTGTTTTCAGGGATTTATATGGATTTCAGGTAAAGCTAAGGGGTTATATGAATTTCGTGCAGTTTAAAGGGGTTATTTGAATTTTTTCCTTTGTTTATTTTTTTTATATATTTTATTTTATGTAGTGATCAACATGCATGTGAGGCTTGGATAATAAAATGAAATATTTTGATTTTTTTTTTTCATTAACGTGTAATGTGGAGGTAACAGATCCAGGGCTCGTCGACATGCAGTGTGGTATCCACACAATAATATATATCTGATGTTTTTTTTTTGAAGAAAAGGTAGATGTTTGCTACCCGATTTCATTTCTGATATCGAATTACAAACTCCGAACGGAGGGCGAATAGAAAGCGTAAAGAAAGCAAGAAATAAACCATGTAAGCTACTATTTGGACCCCTCCGTCCCCGAGGTTAGAAGAGGTATCTAGACCAGCGGGAAGGGTGAGGCGGTCCGCTCAGCAGCTACGTCGTGACTTGTATCCTCCCCCCTCTGAATGACACCTCCTCTGCGTTCGTAATGAACCGTCCCCAGTCCCTGACGCATCCTCTGAACATGTCCCACATGTTTTCCTTGTGTGCTCTCGCCCCTCGAAAGATGACCTCGTTCCGCGTCCGCCAGATGGTCCATGCCCCCGCCGGTATGATGGTTTGTGCGACCGTCGACTCCAACCTGTTGTCCGTCGGGTTTGGTCTTCCGGACTGTGTTTCCCACATCTCTTCTAGCGTCGTGAATGCTGTCCATACTCCGGTCTGCGCCCCTACCTCATCCCACAATTCCCTTGACGCCGGGCACGAACAGAAAAGGTGCTGAACCGTTTCTATGGGCTCCGTGCAAAGTGAACACGCCATTGGGTCGTTTGGTGCCCATCGAGCTCGATACGCTCTCGTAAGAAGGCGTTCGAGAGAGAGGAACCACATGAAGACCTTAATTTTCAATGGAACCTTCGGCCGCCAAATTTGAGTGAACCTCGGGCACCTCGGAAGATTCCCCGATCCGTTCGCTCTCCACCATGTGTAAGCGCTCTTGACTGAGAAGATACCAGTCGCGTTGGGTTGCCATCGTATCTGATCCGCGCTCCCTTCCAGAGTCCGTAGAGGGGTGATCCGGTCCATCAAAGCAGCGTATTGGTCCGTCTCTGTAGTGCTCAGCCGTCCTCGAAGTAGTTCCACTTGCCAGGTCCTAGTTCCCTCGTGAAAGAATTCAAAAACTGATCCCTCCTTCTTGGCGGCTATTTTAAAGATGTCCGGAGCCAAGTCGCTCAAACGAGACTCGCCCGCCCATCGGTCAAGCCAAAAATGCACTGCTCGGCCGTCCCCGACCTTCCATACGAAGGCGTTCACTACCTCCGAGCGGTCCGCGAATAGACCTTTGCATATCTGGCTGCTTTCGTGTTTAGGGATGGCCATCGGTGGTCCCCCGTGCCCGCGCCACCGTATCTGTCCCTTAGTAAGTGTGTCCATATCGATGCTGTCCTCGATAGCCATCTCCACACCCACCTGGTAATAAGGGCTTTGTTCATGCATGTCAAGCTTAGAACGCCCAGGCCCCCTTCTCTCTTCGGCTTGCACACTGTCTCCCAGTCCACCAAATGAGGGCTCTTTCGGTCGGTCTCCCCTCCCTGCCAAAGGAATCTCCTCCGGATCCGATCAATTTTGTTTAGCACCCCGATCGGTAGCCTGAACACCGACAAGTAGAACAGAGGAAGGTTAGTCAGGACGGCTTGCAGGAGCGTCAATCTCCCCCCCCCAGCTCAACATCTTCCCTTTCCATCTCGACAATCTCCTTTCAAAACGCTCGATTAGGGGGTCCCATTGCTCCTTTGTTAGTCTTCCTTTCACGAGTGGTAGTCCTAGGTACCTCGTGGGGAACGGACTATATGGGCATCCCATACATTCGGCGAACCTCTGTTCTTCCTCTGTCGTGATGTGAATGCCGTGCATTGTGCTCTTCCGAAGGTTGAGAGTTAGCCCCGAGAGGAGTCCGAAGCAGAATAGGATGAAGCGGAAACCCCGGACGCTTCGGTCGGATGCTTCGCTAAGCAAGATTGTGTCGTCCGCGTACTGCAGTATCGCCACCCTGGTTCCCTCCTGTGAACTTGCAAGGCCCGCGATCCATCCGGCCCCTGCTGCCTTCTCGCATAACCGGCTCAACACGTTGGCTACGATGACAAATAGAATCGGGGATAGAGGGTCTCCCTGCCGTAAGCCCCTGTTGAGGGGGAAGTAGCCCGTGGCCTGTCCGTTTATGACGAGGGATGCGTGCGCCGAGTCGGTGCATTGCCGCACCATTCTGATCCATCTGGGATTGAACCCGTGTGCCTCCATCACCTTCAGAAGGAATTCCCGATCTACACTGTCGTATGCCTTCGCGAAATCTAGTTTGAATGCTAGACCTTGTCTTTTGTCTTTCTGGAGGGCTGCCACCAGTTCCTGCACCGTGAGGAATCCCTCTTGGAGGAGTCGGCCCGGAAGGAAGGCCGCTTGAGAGGGTTCAATGAGGTCCCCGCAGACCTGTTTTAATCTGTTCGCCATGACCTTCGCCACGATCATATATGCCCCATTGAGCAGGCCAATCGGTCTGAAATCCTCCACCCTCGTTGCTCCCTCCTTTTTCGGGATAAGCACGAAATTTGAAGAGTTGAGGCAACCCACACTCTGCGAGCCTGCGTAGAAATCTTCACACATGGCCACCACGTCCTGTTTTACTATAGACCAGTATCTTTGGAAGAACGTTAAGTTGAATCCGTCGGGGCCTGGTGCTTTGTCTCCTTCTGCCTTCGCGATTGCCTGGAAGATTTCTATCTCCCCGAACGGGGCCTCCAAGAGAGTGAGCTGCTCGGAGCTGAGGCGTGGCAGTTCCGGGTCCTCCCACCCCGGCTTCCATCCCCGTCGTTTGCTGAAGGTGAGCTTGAAGTGCGACGTGAGGTTGCTCCGGATGTCTTCCTGTTCCTCCCACACTCTGTCTCCAATCTGAATTTTGGCGATGTGATTTACTCTTCGTCGTTGGCTCGCCGCCTGATGGAAAAACTTTGTGTTGTTGTCTCCCGCTTTCAACCATAGCGCTTTTGATTTTTGGTGCCATTCTATCTCCTCCATTTTTTGGATTAGCGCCAGTTCCCTTTTCGCCTTACATCGGACCGCCCGGTCGTCCTCAGACAGAGTAGCTTGTTCCTCCTCCCTGTCTAGGCGAAGGATGTCCTGGAGCAGACCACATTTCTTTTCGGTTCTGACTGCTCTCACCGTTCTGCTCCATTGTCGAAGGACCCGCTTGAGTCTGCGTAATTTGAATGCAACCCTCCTTGCACCCCTAAATCCGCTGGCGCTAGCGTCCCAGGATTGCCGTATTAGTCCTTCCACCCCTTCTACCTCGCACCACCAGGATTCGAAACGAAAAGGCCCTCTGGGTCTTCTGGATGTGGAGGTGGACTCGAGGAGTAGTGGGACGTGGTCCGAGGTCACCCTGGGCAGTCCCCGGACCCCGCAATGTGGGTACATTTCCTCCCATTCCTCGTCGATGAGCGCCCGATCCAGCCTGGCCAACGACGGTTCCTCGCGCATGTTACTCCAAGTGAATTCGTGATTCGAAATCGGCAGATCAATGAGTCCCTCCTCTTCGATCCAGTCTGAGAATGTAGTCATGGCGGGGGATGCATATCCAGTCCGGTTTCTTTCTTCCATCCTCCGGATGACATTGAAGTCTCCCATGAAGGCCACCGGAGCGGACCAACGCGCTCGAATGGTGGAAAGTTCATGCCAAAGAATTTCACGCTCTGCGTCGTCGTTGGGTCCGTAGATGCTAGAGCAGCACCATCGACCCCCTGATTGCAGATCTTCCATTAGGATTGACAGGGAAAAATTTCCCACCGACTGCTCCACTGCCCTCCATAATGACGAGTTCCAGCAAATCAGAATACCCCCTGCTGCCCCTCTGGCTCCCTTGAAGCTCCAACCGTCCAGTAGCCCCGCCCCCAACTCCGTGATCGTCGGTCTATCCACCAGTTCCATCTTCGTTTCTTGAATGCAACAGATCTGAATCTTGTGTGTGGCCACCATGTCACGTAAGGCCCTCCTCTTTGCAGGGTCATGTAGACCCCTAATGTTCCATATGAGGCAGCTTAACATCAAAAAAAAACTGGTAACTCCTCGAAGTAGGACTCCCGGGATTGTCCTATTGCGACGCCAGCCTCCTATGATGCCGGTCGACATCTTCCGCTCGCAGGGGGGGTTGACTGCTCCCCTGTGGTGTCGTCCTGTCCCCTGGCTGATGAGCTAGCTTCGTCGTCCTCCTTCCCGAAAGGTCCGCATGCACCAAATTCCCCCCTCACACTGTTCACGAAACCGGATATGTTGTTCTGTTCCTTGATCATCAAGCCCAACGATAGTGCGCGACCGTGAGCTAGGGCCATCTGTGGGGGTATCTGATGACGAACCGTTTCCTTCTCCGTATGAAACGGGCTTTCGTTCACCCCGTCTCTGTTGGGGGTTGCAGCAGTGGAGTTCGGCACCATTTGTGGGCTTCTTTGGTTTGGGGATTCGAAGGAGCCGAAAAGGATAGGCGTCTCTTCGACTTGGCCCAACGAGTCCCTTCTAATCCAAACCCAGTTTTGACCTTGGCCCAGCAGGCCCGGCCCATTGCGTCCTCCCTCTGGCCCACCTTCCACCGAACTTTCCCTCCCTTGTGTTCCTTGTTCAAACGTACCCGACCCCCTGTTCTCTGCGGGGGTCTGTACGCTCCCCTTTTCGCACTGGGTGTCAGGAGTTGTTGGTTTCCTGGACTCGTCCGATGCCACCCGATGAATCTCTGAGCGAATTGTGGGGCCCGAGGCGCGCGGCTGGCTTTGCGTGCTCCGCACCCTGACCTGCCCATTGGTGACAGTCTCGTCAGAACGTACGATTTCCCTCCTCGGAGACCTGGTCCTCGTTCGTCGTGACTTGCGCTGAGTCGTTCTGGAGTCGTGACTCGGGATCGTTCTTCTCCTTTGTGGTTCCCTTCCTCTTGCCCTCTCCTGCGATGAAGAGCAGCTCCTCGACCCAGATGTCCCATTGACGACCTCTATCCAGGTACGCTTTGACGCCATGTGCGCACTTCGGGCCTCAATTTGGATGAAGAACGCCTCTCGACCATATGCTACCCGCATGGTTCGTGGCCAGCTTCTGGGCACCCCCGCCACCAGGGTGAACTCTGTGAACGCCGCCCCGGACTGGTCCACTCCGCTCCTCCCGAATTCGGTTATTTTTCCGAAGCCGAACATGAGTTCCCTAAGACACTCGGGCGATTGCCAATGGAGTGGTAAACCGACTAGCTTCATCTTCCATCTATATGTTTCCGCCGGGCGAGTCCCGAATTCAGGGGACCACGCCCCTATGTGAACCGGGCCTCCCTCTCCGTGGATGGTTCTCTGCTTCACCATCCGGCCCCTAAGACGGGGATTCGTCACTTTGATTAGGGCCCTTCCCGGCCCCAACACTCTGACCACTGCCCAATCCATCTTCCCCCACCTATCTTTTATCATATGAGACCACTCCTCCGGCTGGGGATCCCACCCTGACGCCGTGGCCACCACGCAGCACCGCAGTGATCTCTCCTCCTCCGACGGGTTGAAGCTGTCTCCCAATTGTATTTCCAGCGCCTTGTCGCCCGAGTCTGAGGGGCTCCGGATGTGTGGGACGCGGTCCACCGGACATTCGAACGCCCGATGCCCCGCCCCCTTGCACCGCAGGCACGAGATGGGATCTCGACATTCCCTACGCCAATGGCCGAGGGCCAGACATCTGAAGCAGCGAGAGTCCTTAGGGCATAGTGGCCCTTCTTTCCGTGAAGGCCATCTTGTTTGACCGCTTGACCTTCTCCCCCTCATGACCTCCGTGGCTTCTCTCCGCCTTTCTCTCCGTTTCGATCTCACCCTCCAGCCCTCCACGCTCGCCTCACGCTCCACCCTCCTCGTCATTCAAATATCTCGGATTGTATCCAAAAAGATAAGTGATGTTAAAATAGCATATCCAATCTTTAGGGAATAAAAAAATATAACATAATCAATCTTTAATTTCCTGATGAATCAGGTTTTTTTTATTTTTTTATATGCACTTGATAATAAATTAAAATGTGACATAAGCAATGTTTTACATGTGATTTATTCAAAATAATATAACCTCACCCCCTTTTCTAAGGGCAGTCTCAAATCTATGTTCTATGATAATCAGAATATTTAGAATAATTATCCAATAAGAAAAAAAAATCAATTTTGTGATCCGAATTATCATAAAATGATATGTTATTTTATTATTTTTTTTATATACGTGTTATCGTTTTTGTAATTGGTTACATAATTTTGAATAGTCAAATTAATCAATTTTTAATAAATAATTTATCAAGGTTATGGTTATAAGATCAATTTCAATATGCAAATGATCAAATCAACCTACCATGAGATCAATTGGGCTATTCTTTAGAAACTATTTGCAATCCATCTCATTTTCATTTAAAAGTTACCACGTTTAAGAATATAATAACAAAAAAATATAATACATGAAGGATATTATGCATATTAATGTAAAAATTACAAATATACCAAAAAATTGGTCTATTCTTAAGATACTATTTGTAATCCACTATCTGTATTGGGCCATACTGCTCATGTCTACTAGGCCTATCAACGGATCGAGTCCAGACCCAGACTCAACTTGACTCGGATTTGATTACACGTGTAATATACCCGACCCAATTTGACCCCGACCCAGTGGACCCAAACATACAAACGGGTTGGGTCTGGGTCCACCCCGCCTCAACCCGTTGGATCCGAGACCCAACTATTTTATTAGTATATGCTCATATATTACAAAACTATTAGTATTAGTTGACCCATAATTTTGTTTCTTATTTATCAAGTTACAAGTATAAATTTTAACTTATTTTTGCATCCATAAGTCCATAACGAAACCCATAAATTATAACCCATAACCAACCAAACCCACCCGTTGACAAACCTTATTGGTTTATTAGCTTTTGAATTTGTATAATTAATTGGTTTGTTGCATGATTTATGTTAATTGTTTATGTTAATATGTTAGTGTTTATTGTTTTGAATGTTGTTTAGATTAATATGCAGTGTCTATTGTTTTGAATGTTTACTTTGTGACACAAATAACCATCAGCTCTCTTTTTTAGTTCATTGTTATATTGTTTAGATTTTTGTTTACTTTGAATGTTATATGTTAGTGTTTATTGTTTTGAATTGTACAAAAATATGTTCAAACATAATGTCATCAGTTTAGAAAGTTCAAAACTAATGCTTTATACAAATTTTTCCTAATAGAATGATAAGGCAAATAAATTCATGAACTCTCCTTTTTTTTTTTTTTATTAACCATATTCGGGTCGGGTAGGGTCGGGTTGGACCAGGACCCGACCTGGGTCCAACGGGTCCGAGTCCGTGTCCGGGTTTTCAAGGACCCACCGGGTCCTCGATTAGACCTGGACCCTCGGGGTCTTGCCATTGGTCGGGTCCGGGTCCACCCGATCCGGCCCGGACCAGACTCGTTGACAGGCCTAATGTCTACTTAATATTAGTGTGGAAAAATGTTCAACCCATTTTCACTTTTAAAAAAATATCCATTGAAGTACATATACTATTGTACAAATTAAAATACATTTACTAAGATACACTAATATATTTTTTCATAAAAGAATTCAACTCTATATACAATAATAAAGCATATAAACTAATAAAATAATATATATACTATTCTATCACATTCTATGGTTGTAAAATAGACTACTCGTATCATCGCATTATTAGTCCAATAATAGTTTTTTTTTTTTTTTTTTATCGAAGAGACTTCCTGACTGATCTTACAGTCGAGTTGAGAAGTATACTTTTCTCTTTTTGTTCCAATCCTATGAAAAATTCATTACAGAGGTAGTTGTGTTTGTCCTTACCTTTATTACATAAAAAAAAAAAAAAAAATCATATTTACAAAATGAAAAAAAAATTCAACCACGGAAGTCTTTAATTCTTTCCACTTATAATATAATAATAAAAAAATATTTATATACAACCAAAAAGAGGCTCCCAAGGCGTGGCGCCTCCATCACAGTCCCCTCCCACTCAAACCCAAATCGGACGGTCCAGATCCCATCTCACCCACCCCCAAAAAAAAATCCATCTCAATATCTCGCGATATCTCAAAAAAACGCTCCCCGATTTCTCGCACCCACCATCTTGTACCTGACAAGTACTCCTATTTGTACCTTCCACCAACACTTTTATTTTTATTTTTTTATTCATTTTTTATTCCCACTTTTGCCCTTTATAAACCCCCTCTCACAAACACCATTCACACCTCTCTCCCTCTCTCTCTCTCTCTCTCTCAAAAATCAATCTCCACCGTCCGATCGAACATGAAGCAGCTGATCCGACGCCTCTCGAGAGTCGCAGACTCCTCCGACGCCTCCAAATCCCTCCGCCGGCCCTCCCCAGACGTCCCCCAGGGACACCTCCCGGTCTACGTCGGCGACGAGATGGAGAGATTCGTCGTCAGCGCCGACATGCTCAGCCGTCCGATCTTCGTCGAGCTCCTCCGGCGGTCCGCGGCCGAGTACGGCTACGAACAGGCCGGAGTCCTCCGCATCCCCTGTCCCGTCTCGCTCTTCCGCCGAGTCCTCCGCGCCCTTCGCGACGGCGACGACGGCGGCCTCGCCCTCCCCGACGAGTTCTCCTAACGAGGCCGAGTTTTTTGTGTGTTGTTTTACGGTTTTGCCCTTGGATGTACATTGGTTTGATGATGGAGTGAAAGGGTTTTTTGGGGATTTCGTTCTCTCTTTGGTTTTTTTTTTGTGGTGAATGGATTGACGGAAATGGTCCTGGCCCTTCTGGGTTGCTGAGAGCCGTTGGATTGGTTTTGTGTGGGTTTATTTTTGGGAATCAACGGTGATCGTAGTGGATTTTTAGATGGTGTTCTCCGCCTTAAACATCGCTCGTTTTTCGATTTGAATCGGGGAAGATGGTTAGAGGTCGCTGAAATCATTGGTTTGAAAGAAATTTACTCAATTCACTTTGTAATTTCATTTATTAAACGTTTTATAAACGAATTTCTATATATTTTATTAATGTATATGTTTTAATTTTTATAAAAATTCATATTAATGAAAAAAAAAAAGATGTCATCTGCATTTGAGATAGGATTGAGCCTAAAATTTTCATTTTTAAGATTAGTTTGATAATGGATTAAGGTTTTGATGATAAGTTGTTCTAATTTTAAGGGTTAAAGTTCAGCAATTTTGTTTATATTTTTATTTGTAAAAAATTGAAATAAAAAGTTGAGATAAATGTTTTATTAGTATTTAGGTAAAACAAAATATCTTAATTTTTATTTTAAAATTAGAACAACTGTCCGCAGTTTATCTTGATTATTTTTTATACCACACAGAGATAAATTGTACTCCCACTCATTTATCCCCACAATCAACTTGTTCAACGCCTGTTGAACCTCACCAGATCCCAGATACGAGCCATCTCCTCCACAACCTATGAATGCAGAGGTGATAAGAGGGCAGCACATATCATTTTACTCCGTATGTACACATGGACTTCATGACCCATCCATCATATTTTAAGATGAAAAATATATAACATTAAATTATGTATATATGTACCTGGATTTCAAGACCCATTTAACACATTTTCATACACACACACATGCATACACATTCATCTATGGCACACACAATTGCTGCCAAATGTACAGTATAATGAACAACACCCAAAGATATATACATATCAATAACTTGAAAGAATACTGTGTATAATAGCATCTCCAATCCTATTCTCAAACCATTACTTAAATTTAAATTTGAATAAAAATCATTCAAAACCCTTTCCAACCATTTATCTATACTCATATTAGATCAAACTTTTACTCAAATCTTTATCCAAATCAAGGGAGACTCAAATTTTTATCCAAAATTTTAACATCTCTTTTTTTTCCTTTATCTTCACATTTTCTTCCAATGTGACAATTTTTTTCCTTTAACTACACATTTAGTTGAATTATATTAGATGTCTTCCCATCCTCCAAACTTTTCCCAATCTCTTGAAAAAAAAAAAAAATCTGTCTTCTTGCTTAAGTCTTAATCTTTGTTTTTTAACTTCTTATTTTTATTTCAATAAAAAATATTATTTTTACCTTTTTTTTTCAAATAATTGGATTATAATATTTTTTAAATTTAAATACCTTGAAGAGAAGAAAAATTGAGTAGTAAAAATATTTGGAGAAAAGACTTTAAAAATCTTTATAGGAAATAATTAAAAGAAGATGTGAATTTTTAAAAAGATTTGAGTAAAACACAAAGTGATGGTTGAAGACACATCATATCAAATCAAACTTTTACTTAAATTTTAAGTAAAATTTTGATATAGATTTGAATAAGGGTTAAAGACAGATTAATTAATTGAATAAAGGCTCTCTAATAATATATATATATGTGTGTGTGTGTGTGTGTGGGGGCGCGCGCGCAGTAATTGAACGGACGAGTACGTGCCATTACTGATAGGCTAGCTACTCACATAATGGGCAGTTTGTTTTCTTACGTAGGTGGACTTGTAGTGGATCTAGCCCCCCAATACAGGTCCTCAGCCCATTATGGCCTATTTGTCCAATGGAACTATTTAATGCTATGTACTACGGTCCATTTTTTCGGTCTCACAATAATTTGTCATAGGGCGTGGTTATTCCCACCACCATGATTGTCAATCCCATCGAGTAATGTTAAAAATTTGATTTTTTATTTTCATAAAACAGCATTAATCCCATCACATATGCGTGGTTATTTGATAGGATGTTGTGGAGTTACCATTAGGTTGATAGAGAGCCGTTGAGAAAATGCCACTAGGTTGACAAAGGTGCTGTCAAGCAAACCTATCAAGTTGACAGTGGATCGTCGAGAAAACGCTATCGATCAGGTTAACACACCTCTGTCGAACTGGATTCAAAAAAATTATGAAGAAACGATTCGACTAGTTCATGTCAAACTTGGGACTAGTTTTAACATTGAATATGTCGAAAAGAATTTTTTTCTTACCAAATAAAACATTGGAACACAATGTCACCTAAAGCATTCATAAAAAAGATTAAAAAAAAATGGCATAAGTTTAACAATAAGTTTACCAGATATTCAGATTATTCAATCTAATATCATATTTTTTTCACTTTTATTCTATTGGTGATCAAAATGACAATCATGCAAGATTATTTTAAAACAAATAAACTTCGTCGATTGATTGAAAAATCACTATATGTGTCACATGGGAATGAATGAAATGATATTTATTTCATTGGTGGAAGAGTTAATAGTTTTTGTGTAAACAAACAAACAAACAAACTAAGATAAAAAAAAGATAGCATCCTCACATAGATATCCACACAGGTTTGACGAATATCTGTCAACATGTTTAAGCTATATTCGATGAAGGGTAGTCATCTGAAGCCTATCAGCTTGACACACCTTTGTCGAACTGGGAGTCTACAAACAAACATACTCAAATCGACACACTCCCGTTGACAAATATAGGGGAGATTCAATCGATGTTTGTCATCTAAAGCCCACAACATCGAACTAGGAATCTACAAACAAATATATTCAAATCATACATTATTCTAACAATACTCTATCTTCATATCAAAACTCTAACTTTGAATAAAAAAAACCTCAATACTTGTGATGTAAGGGTTTTAAACCAAACAAATGCAATCATAATCATAAGTTGCAATCCAAAAATAAAAAATACCCAAGCCATATATTTATCTAAAAATGCTCTAAATTTCTATCAAAACCCTAATTAATTTCCAATTAAAAAAAACCTCAATACTTGTAATTTAAGGGTTTAAATCAAACGAATGCAATCACAATCCTAATTATTTTCAATCCAAAAAAATTAAAAAATAGATCCCAAATCATACATTCTCTAAAAATACCCTAACTTGCTATCAAAAACCTAACTTCCAATAAAAAATCGCAATAATTGAAAAATAGGAAGAGAACAACTAACTCATAAATTACTAATAACAATGGATGTAAATGAGATTTGTATAGTCATTTACCCGTTTCTTTAGATTTAGGGGCGTCTTGGGAGGCTGATAGAGTGTGTTTCTTTGAAGTGTCATTTATGGAATTTTTTTTTTTTACAAAGATTATAGAACAAGAAATTAGTCCATTGATAGATGAGAGATGGTACACTCAGTCTGTTTTGCAGACCCATAGTGTATACTACGCTATCATAGTATATGAGGTTCTATTATAGTGTATAACGTAAAATATTTTATCATTTTTTAACATGAAAAAATACAGTAATGTATCTTAGTATATACTTTATTTCATATGACAACATGAACTTCAATGAGAGAGTGTATGATTTTTGTTAATAACAAAACTGATGTGGACTGTAATTGGGGCTGCACAAGGGCTGGACATATCATTTTCCTTGATAGATTAACAAATTATCTAAAGTAGAAAAGCCCACTATGGTGCTATTTTCCAGTGATTTCTTTTCTGAGTACACCCAGTTTTAGCATTACAGTCATAGCTCTAAGCCTATAATGAAAAAAAAAAATGATGTTACACAATTTCTTTTCTAACCTTAATTCCAGTCTAATAAGCGTTGATAGAAAATCACCAGAACATATACTCACATTTATGAGGTATATACTTCAAAATTTTTTTTTGTATTTTCTATAAATGATACTATTCAATTTATTAGAGTATATACTTCATCTTTTATAATATTACATGCTTCATTAGATGAAGTATATGATTTATACAAAAATAAAAACATGGGTGGTATGTGTTTGGAACTATAAAATGGACTGGGTATAACATTTTCCAACATTTTAAGATCAAAATTCCGTTATAGTTTGCGTCAATTCACGAAGATGCATGCATTACAACACTCTTGTTCTCTATATCTCCCTGTTTGGATGGAGGGACAAGGATAGTATAAGATGGAATAATATGGATATGGGAAAATATATGTTTGTTTGTGGACCTGTGGTGTATAAAGTGGTATAGCAATGCCAATATAAATAGGTATAAGCAGATATAAAAATTCTAGAGTCCCTCTAGTATAGGCTTATATCAACTTATCTATTCCAGTGGAATATATTGGGCCCACTGTCATATCAAGAAAGAGTTTTGCTACACTCAGTTATAAACCTAGTCCAAATATGCCCCACGTCAGCTAGTCCACGTGTATTTTTTTTTTAATTCCACGTCAGCCTCCAAAAAGAGATGCCAAAATTTCTCCCCCAAAAGTTCTCGCCCATTTTTTTGAGTTGCCATCCTGTTTTGTATTCATTTTTCTCTTCCCTCTTTTTTCTGCTTTTCATTTACTGTTTCTTTTTCTCTCTCTCTCCTCGACAGCAACCACCACAAAGCAGCTCCACGAAGATGATAACCACCACCACCCTCCGCCACAGCAGACGGGGAGACAGAGGAGAGGATTCGGCGTAGGAAAATTAAAAAAAGGTACTGAAGGGGGTGAGAGAGAGGTACCACAATGAGCTCGACCCTGTCGTCCCCACCGCCGTCCGTTTTGACTCTCTCCGACATGAAATCCTAGATCCTCATCCACCTCACAATCCGATCCAACGGCGTTGAGCGTCATCAGACTATCCATCGATGAGCTCCTATTGCAGGTGGTGATCACAACATGTTTCATGAAATGCGTGAGTGGAATTGTCGGTGCTAATGATGCGTTTGTTTGTTGTAGGTGGATGCGCATGCGATGCTGATTGGAGAGATGAAGAACCTGTTGGATGTGGCAGAGATGTTGGTGGCAGAGAAGGAGGAGAGAGTGAAGAGGTCTCTGTTGGAGCTCCCCATCTGGGTGGTCTCCGAGGGACCTCGTTGCTGCTCTAGCTAATGGTGACGACGACGATGATTCAGATTGATTGAGGTTATGATGGGTCTTTTGTAGATGTGTCGCTGTTTTTTTTACAAGTGAAGCTAAGAATTTTTATTTGTGATTGTGATCAGTGTTTGCAGTTTTTTTGCGGGTTGGCATTCTTGCTGTTTGAATTTGCATGTGCTACGTGAGATTTGACATTCCATTGGATCTTTTATATTATTAAAAGATAATAAAAATTAATGAAGTATATACCTCATCTAAGGAGGTATATACTCGTATAAGGAAGTATATAACTCATTGGATGACAAACAAAGTACAAAAACTTGGGACTACAAAAAGAATTCTATGTAAAGTCGTCTTGCCTTTGGTAGAAGAATATGCTTGGATTTGATATTCAAGGATAGTCTTGTGTGTAATGCCAAGGTGCTCTCTTAGGCTTTCGAATGTGGTCTGTTGCTGACGATAGATGACGACAAATTCAACCGTATTCATCACCATGGACAACTTTTTCTTTTTCGTTTCAAAATGTGTATATACATATCTTTATTACCTATATACTAATTACTTAAATATCACAAGTAAATCGCATATAGTTTGTCGAAGAAAATTCACTTCCGATGATGACTTGGTTAGCATGTATTGGGATGCTGACATGGCATTAACCTATTGGCATGGAGTTTAATAGTATAGGTGGGATCAAAATATAAAGTTCACAATACAATTTCAGATGGGATCACAACCACTTCTGTCACGCCCCAGGGCGGCCGTCCCCGAGACGTGGCAATAATAAAATATCAGCTATCA
This sequence comes from Acorus gramineus, assembly GCA_030737835.1. NCBI lineage: Eukaryota > Viridiplantae > Streptophyta > Magnoliopsida > Acorales > Acoraceae > Acorus > Acorus gramineus. Next base: position 9,268,377 of record CM060848.1, read on the forward strand.
ATACCTGAGGTCAATAAAGACTCCAACAACAACACACAAGGTGGCAAAGCAAGGATAATGATAACTGACTGAAAAACGGAAGCATAATATATAAACAATGTCTGTAAATCAAAAACATTATTACAGACTCGAATACACAATCACTGTCCTGTGAGAGCCAAGTCTAGACCAAAGAAAATACAACCTGTGCCACATGCACGATTTACAATACATACAATGACTCTAGGACTGCTGACAGCCTCGCACTCGCCATCCACCGGAAGAACGCTCCACGCCCATAAGACCACGCCACAGGAAAGCTCCAGCTCCATGCCCAACACTGCCCCTGAAAAGAAACAGTATGCGAGGGGTGAGCTACAAGCTCAGTGAGTGGCTAGAAACCAATCACCATACAACAGTTCAATACATAAGCACTTTCCTTTCAAGGAAAACATGGGTGGAAACCCATGGATAACAGGGTCACGCGGCAGCGCGACCAACCTCACCCTCACCCTCACTCCCGGAGGGAGACTCTTGGGACTTTTGGGGGAGAGACCATACCGTTGGTCGAGGAGACCCGAGATTACTAGTCTACACAACACTACTGGATCATCTACATCGGGATAACTGCCCCACGATGTGTTTGAACATCGATATGAGACCAGACCCAACAACTATGGGAACGGACGAACAACGAATGGGTCACGCGGCGATGTGTCTTCACCTCATCCTCACCCTCACCCCTTAGAGGTGACATAGGACTTTTGGAAGAGACTTAGACTGCTCTACACCCTTGGTCCACCGGTAGCCCTTTCCCCCCGCGTAGCCTCTACCTGGTATACTCTCAAGATCAGTACGCTTCCGACACATCGGTGGTACCTACGGATGGGAGCCCTCTGTCAGGACAGCTTTAACGCCGGGGAGTTCCTACATCGGATCCAACGAAGGGGAGAACGATTCCACGCTCGCAATATCATTCGTTAACCCTCTCGGGTAGCCTCTACCTGGTATACTCCCACGATCAGTACGCTCTCGAATGCATCGGTGGTACCTACGGATGGGAGCCCTCTGTCAGGACAGCTACAACCCGGGCCTCTTCAACACGGACGACATTGGGAGTAAACATTCCATGTTCACAAAGCGAACCCAATGGAAAATAACTACTCTCGATAATCACTTATCGAGATATCGAATACTACTGTACTCCCACACCGTTGCGTCGCTCAGACACAAAGGGGTTGCCTCTGCTCTCACATAGAAATAATCCCATAAGCTAATGAATCCTCTTGAATTCCAAATGAGTGCATCGCTCGGATGCACGGGGCGATTGCATCGCTAGCGCACTAACTAATAAGGTACAACCCGACAGCGGATCATACCCACGCCTATTACAGATAGGCCTAATTAGTTTTAACATGTGCATATATTTTATATCCAGCTATGTGCATGAACCATATGCACAATCATCTAATAATTATATGGACACTCCCTAACATGGATTTACATTATAATAAATCATACAACATGCATACATGGTCATTAATCACAAGGCCTAACTTAAGCATGCGTTGGATATCGCCAACTTAAAAGAAAGGGTCAAGCGCGGTCTCGCGCACTAACGGGTGCATGCCAATATTCCAAACGAACCTGAGTCGAGTAGGAAATCGCATCTACTTACTCAGTTCGTTCAGGGGGAGAGGGCGAGAGAGATCATCATCTCATGCAGCTGGTCATAGCTTTACCCCATTAGCTATACCACGCCCTCGAGTCTTATCGCAAGGGAATATTAGGCAGGTGCCCGTTATTAACCCAGACTTAATCATATTGTATATTCCCATTAATATGGTGGGAGTAGTATTACAATACTACCTAAGACATGTCATATTCTATACATCCATACACATTTACAACATACATGCCCATACTAGAGGGGCTCATGCAACACAATCATTCATACATGAATACAATACATGTATATAAGCCTAGCATGCAAGATATCTACATATTATAGCTTAAGCATGGCCATACTACTTATCTACACAAGTAGTATAGCTAGGGGGCCCCATCGATGCACGACGCGCGTCTACGCGCGTCGAGCGCATCCCGAGAGGGGGGGGGGGGGGGATTGGATCGAACCACTCACCATTACCCGGGACCTCGCGCATCCCATCCGACGAGATCTGCAGGGTAAGGGCATCAAATTTGGTGAGTAACATCACAATTTAACACTTAAAAATCATTAGAAATACCAAAGACTTAGACATGCACGCATACGGGCTCGCACGCATGCGAGCACGCACGTACGCACGCATGCCCGAGTGCCCCAGCACCTACCCGAGACCCTGGGCAGCCCCACGCATGCCCCAGCACGCGCACGCACGCGCACCCGCGCACTGGCCCACAGCCCCGCACCCAGACGCATGCCCAGGCGCACTGCCCCGCGCGCGCGCAGGCCCTACGCGCACCCCCGCTCGAGCCAGCGCCCGCGCGCACCCGCGTGCGTCTGCGCGCCCGCCTGCGCCTGCCAGCGCCCTCCTGCGCGCGCCCAGCCTTCCCTAACCCCTTTTTAACCCCTCCTCCACACTTCTCACTCACCCTAAACCAATTACCTAGCATGCATGACCTCCCCACAACCCCCTAAGCCATGAAAAACCAAGAAAAGAAGGGGAAGAGCTCACCTTGGGAGGGGGAATGAAAGGGGGAGATTCGGGGGCCCTCGATGCACCCGCGACCACCTCAACCACCACCACCACTACCACCACCTCCACAGCCCTCCTCAGCCTCCTTCTTGGCTGAAAATCAGGGGGGGGGGGGGGAAGGGCATGAGAGGGAGCTTGAGAGAAGAGAATCAACAACAACAACAACAACAACTACTTGCACAAACACTCACCATCACTTCCTCCTCCACCTTCTCCTTCTCTTTGAGGAAATAACACAAACACCTTGGGGGAGTGAAAAGAGAGGAAGAGAGACCCAAGAATCCCACGTGGGGAGTGGGAGGGAGAGAGAGAGAGAGATATTTTTGGCAAATAAATATCCAAAGGAGGGATACAAATGACCAATTCGTCCTTGACTAGAAATTCTGTACATGCTTCACTAGAACAGCCATAACTTCCTCAATATAGCTCCGAATTGCACAATTCAAAGTCCGTTGGAAAGCCAAGAAGATTATCTACAACTTTCATGTTTATGCCAAGATCAAATAATCTCTCCAGCTATTCCGAAATGTGAGATAAACATTGAACAGGGCTGCTGCCAGAATTTTTCATCCCCGGGGTATACTTGGAAAAATACCCATAACTTTTACTACATGAATCCAGTTGATCTAATTCCACTTTTGTATGAAAGCTAACTCAAAACTGAGCATCTCATAATAAAATCATATTTAAACCTCTTCATCTTGGATTTTAACAAAATTAAATCCAAATACCAAATCGGAAATACATAACTTCTGGGAGAAAAACTATGTAGCCAAATTTTAAATCAGAGCGCTCCAACTCCTGCAGGTGGTTAAAAGCCAAAATTTTAGTGACTCCGATCGAAAAAATAAGGCTCCAAATGACACCGGCATAACAACACCAGCTAGACGAAGAATTTGACATATATAGGAAATTCACAAATATAGTTTTGAATAATTTTTCTATTTATAAGAAGTTAACCTTTTGTTTCCAACATGGCGTTCACATTCCTTAATCGCGTTACTTATCTAATCCATAACAAAGCATATACCTCACCCTCTAAAGCATATAACACAATCACCAAACTCAATGCACAAAAATTTTGTGTCAATCACAGAAGGCATATTTTACATTTTTCTTTCTTTCATTTCGACGATGAACAAAATAATCACACCACACAACAAAAAATCATAACCAAAGTTCTTAGCCATACAATACCAATTATATTACAGTCAAAACATGGTAGAATATACATCAGTCAAAACAATACCATTTACTTGTTCAAACTTTACAACATTTATCATCCATAAATCAAGCAGTAATCATAGCACGCATATAAGCCATATCATCCTTGATGTTAAAATAACAACAAATATCAAGCATCCTTCACATAATTCAATGATAGATGAGGACATTATAGTCTTGCCCATCGAACTGCTGCGGAGCAAGTACATCAAGAATGTGAGGCCACCTCGCAGCTTCTTCTAGCACCATCTTTTGCAATAATTGACAGCCATCTTTGTCCAAACAATATGCTCCTTCTTGCGGAGGGAGTCGCATAGGAGGAACCATTTTCTAGTTGATGATGTTGCAACTGTAGCTTGCTTCTTGTTGTGGTCCCCCGGTTTCACCAATGCCAGACATTGATTTTGGTAGTGCAACAAATTTCAGGAATGAACTAATTTTGTTACATCATCTAATAAAATCAAATATATGTATGTACGTCGTCAAATAGACATATACCACTCCATAGAACGTATATACCTCGATAGCAATTTCATGATCACTAAACTAATATGTTCATATTAGAAACATATACATGCAGAACGTGTGAAAAGAATTCATGATCGAAAGCTGATCGATGAAGGAGATTTGCTTTTGTCCATCAAAGATGTCCTACGCGTTGAAAGACCAAAAATGACCGTCACATCCAATGGGGTGAACTAAAGTTCCTTCCCATTGATGATGAATCTCTCCTGCATGGGGTTCCAGAAAAATAAAGTTGTCTCCAACAAGCACTTCTCTATCCCGAACGAAGGGATGTTGAGGAAACCCCTAAATGGAGTAGATTTGATGCTCTGCTTTGAATGTGTAGAGGCCTCTCGTTGAGCTTCATATCCTTCATGAAATCAACTATTCATGCGGCAGTGCACCTCGTGTTCAGCGGCTTCAAAGAAGACTTCACCTACTTCAGAGACGCCTATAACAACAAAAACTTGTGCTATTAAATGATAAAGAAGCACATCAATAGTGTATGAACGGTCAAGGTATATTCTTGACAATACTTCTAGTTTCCATGATGGACAAATTGGTGAAAGATGACGGTTGAAAATGGTAAGTGGATTTGGGTTTCTAAGGAACGAAAAACCCATTGAGGAGGTCTTCGATTTCTGGTTTCAAGTTTTGAAATATGAAAAAAAATTAATTTAAGATTAAAAGCATCGAAATAAGATTGGAATATTTGATTGATGAGACCATATGCTAAAAAAAATTAAAACAGGAAAGAGAGTGTGGGGTAGTACAGATATCCAGTCTCCTCTAGAGTGCTGCAAAAATGGTGAAAGTTGATGGTGTGAGTGATGACACAGATAAGAGATGGTGAGGCGGTGAGGGAAGAGACATTAGCCAATGAAACGGAGAGGGAAGGTTAGAGAGAGAGTGTGTCTTTGTTTTGTGGAAGACGAAAGGTTTTTAGTTGAAGAAAGAGAGTATGAGTGTTTTGTGGAAGATGAATAGGGAGAGAGACAAGTTGCATTGGAACTCGAAATGAATAAAAGCATACAGAAAAATTGATGGAATGGGTACATACTCGAACCAAATAAGTACATGCTGCTTACAAAGGCGCATGTACTGGTCACATTTGAACCATGCTTCGAGAATTGTCGATGGGACATGTGACGTTGTCAGAAACGTCAGCTCGACCATTTAATGCGGTGTCAGAGTATTATTAATGTGATGACATTGTCAAATCTTGAATTTCAAATTTTGAAACACATCGACCCCTCCTAATATTAAAAACAACCAAAGCCACATCATCTCAGCTTTCCACGTAGGATCTGATGTGGGGACTGAGTTTTGAATGGAGAAATAGCCTAAGTGTATCATTTTCCATCAAGAAATATTTTCCCTTGCCCTGTATTTTTGAACCAACCTGGCCTGTCTTTGTTGCTGAGAAACGCAGAGACCTCAATCACCGACTTCATGAACCAACCCATCTATCTATGAAGCCGGTGCATCCTTCCATTTCAAGGTGTGTACTGGGATGCAATTGTTTCTATGTTTTAGTTGATTTTGTGTCACAAAAATTCTTATAAATATGTATGTGGTCACAGGTCAAACAATGGTGGTTCACTTAGACCAAAAAAAAAAAAAAATAGAAAAAAAAAAAAATTGTATGTTAGAGGATCACCTATTTGGATTTTAATTTTATGTCAACCAGGAATTTTATGTGACTGTTGGTTTTGTACAATAAACAGGTATGGATGTAAGATTTTATTGGATGTGAGATGTGTGATCGATAAAATTCAAAATGTGAGTCGCATACTATATTTTAAACCCTCGTTTAGATAGCGACATAAACGACTCTAAGCGACATAAGTGATTGCGGAATAGTAACTATTATAGTATAAATAAGAGTTAAGTCATTTTTATATGATTGTGTACTTAGTTATTCATAAATGAAATTGGATGTCTTACACATCCTAATCTGTTGTAATAAACTGTCAATACAAGTAATTATTAGGAGACACTAATTTTGTCCGTTAAGAAGACTTGGATTAAGTAAGTTACGATAATCCTGCGATAGCTCAATATGAGAATCACCTAAGAAATTTCAAAATTTCAAGTCTATACAATTATGAGGACCAGTTTGATGATCCCTGGTTGAGAAGAAGAATTCCTACTTACTCAGGAATCTAATTTTGATAGATTTCATGGGAAAGATTGAGGAAAAATTTTCTTGGGTCATCTAAGAATGTTCACAATAATGATGGAATCCAAACATCACTTTCTTGGGTGATATAACAAAGGAGAATGAAAATGATTACCCAATCGGCTCATAGTGAAAGATCTGGAATTTTATGAAAAAAAGTTCAAAAAAATAAAATATTGAAACAATAGAGATAGAGGAGTGAAAGATGAATGGATGGACGATGGCGTTATTCGGCTCCTCCCGGTACAAAAGTCATGAACCAAACTGCCTCCATGATCTAGCAAGCCCATACAGAGTGCACGCTCTGATAGAATAAAAAACTGACTTAGAACTATCACTGAAAACAAAATTCAAAAAAATAAAATATTAAAACAATAGAGATAGAGGAGGAGTGAAAGATGAATGGATGGGCGAAGGCGTTATTCGGCTCCTCCCGGTACAAAAGTCACGAACCAAACTGCCTCCATGATCTAGCAAGCCCATACAGAGTGCACGCTCCGATAGAATAAAAAACTGACTTAGAACTATCACCACAAAAGCACTCGAACTTCTAGAATACTAGGATGTCAGGGCTATCATTCACAAACTCTCACAAGAGACTCTTTCTTTAAGTGGATACACACTTTTTACTTGGATGGATGGAATGAAATACATAAGTCCCTTTATATAGGTCTCTAGGTTGCTAGAATAAAAGAGATAAAATAATAACGAAACTCTTGTTCTATTAGAGAGAGACTAAAAACCTTAATATAATAATATGTGATAGTTTTTTATGTGTAAAACACTAACAAATTAATATAATAACAAACTAATATGTAATCTAAAACTTTTAACATCTACAAACTAATATATCCACAAAAATTTCTCTTTTTCTTCCCCACTCCGATTGAGTAGTTTTCAATTGGAACGGGGGAGGACTTTTGATACCCATATTTTCTTCTTCTGTTCGACGCTTCCACGCGTCTCGGTGACAAACCAGCCTCAACACGGACAACCTCAAAAGCCTGTGAGAATAGAAGACGCCGCGGTCTGCAACACCAAAACATTTAGAAGTAGAATTTTTGTCACGCCCCAGGGCGGCCGTCCCCGGGACGCAGCAAGTGTATACATGATATCAGCAGTCTATACAGGAGATCAATAATATAGTCTAAACAACAACTAAAATGACAACACAGAAGAAAGCAAGGCTGACATGATATATACACAGATAGCAGAAGCTAAAAGACTGAGTCTGTAATTCAAAAACATACTACAGACAATTACAGACTCGATACATAATCCACTGTCCTGTGAGAGCCAATATACACACATACATCCAAATAATATACAACGAGTGCCCAAGCACGAAAATATAATACATACAATCAAAAGATGGCCTCTAATACTCGCGGGACATGGCGCTGCTCCGCTACTGATGAATTGCCACGAGGAGCTCCTCCTTCAAGTCCGACTTAGTGATAACTGGAGAAAAATATATATGCGAGGGGTGAGCCACACGCTCAGTGAATAGCACAACCCATGCATCACAATTTATATTAACCACAATTAAATCAAAGCCTCTAAGTGGCAGGAAATGCACAACCCAGTGGGTCGCTACATCGCCGACCCACCACACCCTCACCCTCACCCCTCAATAAATGACATAGGATATTGGGACTGACTAGGCTGTTAATCACCCTTGGTCCACCGATAGTCTCTCCTCCACTGCGTAGGCCGCTTGGCCTACTCCCACACTTCAACACAGTCCGAATCCAAATCAGGAGGTACCTTTCTAACGCTGGGGCAATCTCTATACGGATCCAACGAAGGGAACAGAAACAGCCTATCCGTACGCATACGATCCACTCGGATCCGCCGACACCGATCTCAACTTATAAATGTCATGAATTCTTCAGAATTCCTCCAGGGCGCATAACTAAGATGCGGGGAGACATGCATTATAATATTATCGGGAAAAGAAACCTTGGAGGGCACCATGAGGTCCCGACATAGGATATCCCGACGACCAAACAAGGAACACGGAGTACCCTAGTCCGGGTCTCAATGCTGACCTCGCAAGGCCCCTTAATATTCCCTAAGGCATGCTAAAATACCATAAGTTCGCATTTAATTTAATAAATTAAACTAGTAGGACACATGCATAGGTCGGAGGCTTCCTAGCATGAGAACATGGTGACAGGATGCATGGCTCTTACACATATCCTAAGGGTGCAAGTCCCTAACATACAAGGTCTAGGGTAGCATGCATACTACATACATATTAATCATGCTTGCATAGATTACATATTAAACAAGTTAATATTAAACTATGGTGCCCCAGGGGAGGACGGTATACACCCAAGTGCATATAGCGTCTCCCTACTGGGTTGGGTTGTCCCACTCACCAATAACCGGGTCATCGCGCGACCGTCCGTCAAGATCTGCAAGACAGGGTAATCAACTCGGTGAGTAAAATACACAATTATATACAAAAATACACTAAAATACCCAACACTCGGACAAGCGTACATACGGCCTGTATGCACGCGAGTCCGAGCACCCCGACTCACTCCCGAACCCCCGGGCAGCCGTACGCACGGCCACCCGACCCAGGCGCACAGCCGCGCCCCAGCCCGCGCGCCCAGACGCACTACCGAGCCCCTGCCCGCATGCCCGGACCCACTGCCAAGCCCCCCGGGTGCACCGCGCGCTCACTGCGCCCCAGCGCAGCAACTCGCGCGCACACCCGCACGCCCTGCGCCCCAGCGCAGCACCCCGCGCGCACCACCCGCTCGCCTCACCGCGCGCGCACAGCATGCCCTGCGCCTCTGCGCAGTACTCCGCGCGCACGCCCCCGCACGGCCCCCTGCGCGCAGCACCCGCACGCGGCCCCGCGCGCACGCCCCCGCACGGCACCCAGCGCGCAGCACCCGCACACTCCTGCTCCACCCGCGCGCACGCGCGCGTGCCCTGCCAGCCTGCTCTGCCCGCCCTGCCTGCCAGCCCGCCTGCCTGCGCTGCCTGCGCTGCCAACCTACCCGAGACACCCTACCACCTCCCCGACGGCCACCAATGGCCACCAACAGCCACCAACCGCCACCAACAGCACCAACAGCCATGCATACCCCCAAAACACTTCCTAACATACATCTAAACAAGAAATGGAAGGAAAGAAAGCTTACCCTAGGAGAGGAAGAGAAGGGGAGGAAGAACGGGTGCTCTTCGCGCACTGAAACACCACCTCCAAGGCCCCCACCACCAAGATCTCCAACTCAGCCTAAGAGGGCTGAAATCAGAGGAGAAAAGAGGGTAAGAGAGGGGGTCACACATGTGGGAATTCGAATCCGAGACCACCGGAAGGTAGATCGGGAGCTCACCTATTCTTTCTCTTCTTAGGGTTTTTGATTTCCACCACTAGAACTAGGTCATAAATGGGATTTAAAGAGAGGGAGAGAGAGAGAAATTTTCGAGAAGATGATGAATAGGAGGCTGATGTAGTCGTGGGATTTCTTTATACTCACACCCACACCACACACACTCACACCCACACTTAGGTTAGGTTAAACTAGGTTTAGGCTAGGATTAATTAGGTTTAAGTGAGGTTTGACCCTAGTCAACCCAACCACACTAAAAGCCAAATCAATTTGACCAAGTCATGGGCCCACATTGACCAAGTCAAGTCTCCCAATGACTTCTCGCTCGGTCAAAACCCGGATACGCTTCGGAACTGTGAAATTCTGAAACGTTACCGGAATTCGATGAAATTTTCGTGAGTGGCTTGGAATGGCACCAGGACACATAATATGCAGTTAGATTTTCAATCGGAGTCCTCAAACTCAGGATGATAGCTAAAAGTCTAAAATTTTAGCGGTTCCGATCGAAAAATGAAAAAACTGAAAAACTGCCAGAATGCTCCAATGGTTACCAGAAGGCTAAAAAGTGACACATATATAACATATTTTGAAGAAGCAATCGATGCAAAGCCGACACCCTCCGCAACCTTCAGATCCGATTCATCCACAACTATTGAAACCAAATATACACTGACGAAGCCATAAAAGTACCTATGAAGCTCCTCAAGGTCAACCCTGAAATCTAACACCTTTAACAGAAGTATTTCATATTGCAGATCTCTAGATATTACACTGAGATTTGTAGGGTTGAGGTGATAGTCTATGAATAAATTCTGATAGCTATTGTTATATATGTGTCACTTTTTAGCCTGCTGGTAACCGTTGGAGCATTTCTGGCAGTTTTAAAATTTTTAGGGTTTTTCGATCGGAACCGCATAATTTCAGACTGTTAGCTATCGTCTGAGCTAGAGGACTCCGATTGAAAATCTAATTGCATATTTGGTGTCCTGGTGCCATTTTAGACCTCTCACGAAAATTTCATCGAATTCTGGCATCGTTTGCAAAAATTTCGCAGTTCCGGGCGTATCCGGGTTTTTAAGTCGCGCACTATAAATTGGGGTGAGCTAATTTCGAGGAGCACTGTTCATCGTCTTCCTCGTCGAGATCTCTCTCTCCCCTCTCCGTTTTTCTTCCGTTCAAGACCCCTTGACCCCTCGAAATCGAAAACCCAAAGCACGGGAAGTGTAGATCGGGTCCCGATCTACACACCGGTGTCTTCAAATCCGTATTCCGACGATCCTAGCCTCCCCGACCTCCTCTCTCTCTCCTCTGTTTCGACCCAAATCGAGGGCCGTGATAGATCGGGGTGTGGGAAAGCCTTTGAGGAAGGTTTCGGCGCGCGAGGAGCTACCGAACGTCTTCCCCTCCCCTCGGTAAGCTTCCCTTCCCTCTTTTCTTGCATGAATGTGTGCTTGGGGGGTGGGTTTTGTGATTGGGGGTGGTCGGTGGCTGTGGGGGTCGCCGGAGGGTAGTCGGGGGTGGCTGGAGGGGTCGGCGGCAGTGGGAGAGGTGGTTGGAGGTGCTCGGCAGGCGGGGACGCCGTCTCGGGCAGCAAGCAGCGGCGGCAGCAGCCCCGGGCCGCGCGTGGGCTGGGCGCGTGCAAGGATGCGCGTGCGCGCGCGGGCGTGCGTGCGCGCGGCCTGCGCGCGGGCGTGCGCGGGTCGGGGGCTGGCTGCCTTGCTCGTGCTGGTGTGCTGGCAGGGCGGGAGTGTGGGCTGGTGGCCTCAGGCGCGCGAGGAGGTGCTGGCCGAGGTGCTAGGCGCGCGCGGAGGTGCTGGCCGAGGTGCTGGGCGCGCGAGGTGCTGGCGGAGGTGCTGGCGGAGGTGCGCGCGGTGTTGGGCGGACTGGTGCGCGTGGAGCAGGTCGCGCGGGTGCGAGGTGGTGGCTGAGGCAGCGGAGGGCGTGCGCGAGGTGGTGGCCGAGGTGCCGGGGCGCGCGCGGAGGAGGCACGGGGCGCGGGGCAGTGCGCGAGGTGCGTGCGAGGTGCGCGCGAGGTGCGGCAAGGTGTGCGGGGTGCGTGCGAGGTGCGCGCGAGGTGCGGCAAGGTGGCGGAGGTGCGCGCGGGGTGCGCGCGAGGCGGGGCACTGCGTGCGGGGGCGCGCGGGGTGCTCGCGGACCGGCGCGAGGCGTGCGGGGCCCGCGGCGGCGCGTCCGGGCGGTGGCCGACCGTGCGGGTGGTTGCCGGGGCCGTGCGGGTGGTTGCCGAGGCCGCGAGTAGTTGTTGGGGAAGTGTTGGGGAAGTGTTGGATGCTTGTTGTGGGTTTGGGGTGTTTATTTATGTATTTAATGATAATTGTGGATTAATACTTACCAAATAATACCTGTCTTGCAGATCTCGACAGACGGTCGCGCGTTGACCCCGATCACTGGTGAGTGGGACAATCCAACCCAGTAGAGAGGTGTTATACGCACTTGGGCGTATACCGACCTCTCCTGGGGCACCATGGATAAATATTGACCATGTGTAATATGTATATCATGCGAGCGTGATTTACTTGTAGAATGCATGTTACCCTAGACCTTGCATGTTAGGGACTTGCACCCTTAGGATATGTATATGAGCCATGCAGCATGTTCCCTGGTTCCATGTTAGGAAGCCCGGCCGATGCATGTGCCCTACTAGTTTATTTATTAAATTAAATGCTAGTACTTGTTAAATTGCATGTTATAGTGAATATTATAGGGGAGGGGCCTTGCGAGGACAGCGGTGAGACCCGGGTTAGGGTACACCGTGTTCCTTGTTTGGTTGTCGGGGTGTCCTATAGCGGGAACTCACGCTGCCCTCCCGAGTTTCTTTCCCCAACGATATTCCACCCTGTTATAACCTTATGCATGTTCCCCGCATCGTAGTTATGCGCCCTGGTGGGTTCTGAGGAATTCAGAACGTTAGAGTTGTTATGACGTGTTGTCTGCGGATCCGAGTGGATCATATGCGATGGATAGGCTGTTCTGTTGCCCTGCGTTGGATCCGTTAGAGACTACCTCGGCGTTAGACAGGTTGTCCCGTGCAGGGGCTCCCACTAGTAGGCGCCTCCTGGTTTGATGAAGGACTGTGCTGAACATGGGAGTGGCCAAACAACCGCGGAGTGAGGAGAGACTATCGGTGGACCAAGGGTGACCAACAGCCTAGTCAGTCCCAAGAGCCTATGTCACCTGTTGAAAGGTGAGGGTGAGGGTATGGTGGGCCGGCGATGTGGCGACCCACTGGATTGTAAGTCCCAATATCCTATGTCACCCGTTGAAGGGTGAGGGTGAGGGTGTGGCGGGTTGGCGGAAGCGACCCGTTGATTTTTGGTGCAGTTAGTCCCAATATCCTTGGTCACCCCTTGAGGGGTGAGGGTGAGGGTGTAGCGGGTTGGCGGAAGCGACCCGCTGGTTTGGTATAGCCAGTCCCAATATCCTTTGTCGCCCATTGAAGGGTGAGGGTGAGGGTGTAGTGGGTTAGCGATCGAGCGACCCACGGCTTTGAGTCGTTGATATCATTGTTGTGGCTTGATAATGTGTTGTGGAGGATAAGGATTTTCTGGTTGAAGTCAATATTGTCTGTGATGCATGGGTTGTGCCGTTCACTGAGCGTGTGGCTCACCCCTCGCATAATCTTTTTCTACAGTGTCATCTGAGTCGGATCTGGAGGAGGAGCTCCCCGAGGGACTTCATCAGTAGCGGAGTAGCGCCACGTCCCGCGAGTTGCAGAGACTATCAGCATCTCTTGTACCAGTATGTATTATTTTCCGTGCTTGGGCACGCGTATGGATGTATTTGGTTGTCTTTGTATGTATATTGGCTCTCACAGGACATGTGATTATGTATGGAGTCTGTAGTGCATTTTGATTACAGATTCAGTTTTTAGTTATCCGCATTTGGTGTATATATATCATGTCAGCCCTGCTTTTGTTGTCTGTGTGCCATGTTGGTCGCTTGTGTATGTTATATTATTGACCTCCTGTGTAGATTCTGATATTATATATACACTTGCCGCGTACCGGGGACGCCCGGGGCGTGATAGCTATGCTTTGATAAACTAGGATAAAATCTGATAACTATTATAAGGAAATGTTCGAATTACTTATTATGGCTTATATATACCAATGAATAAAAATACTCTTTTATGTCAATTTAAAAAATTTATCTCATCTAACAGTCTCACACACATTCTAAAAACTGTCACATTTATCAAATTAGTAACACATTTCTCACAATTATTCAAGGGTATAATTGTCATTTAAAAAGTCATAAACCCTTATCCATCCATTATCCACCACCTATCATTCATTTATCCAAGGTAAATCAAACATCAAATATGTCACTTTTACGTTTTCCAATGATAATAATAAAAAAGGCAACCAAACAAAAATTTATTTATTCAGCATGGATTGTTATCTATATCGGTATAGCTATCAGAGGCGAATAAGCCTACGTCACACCCCATACGAGCCCAAATAGATTGCTTTCTTTCCAAATTATTCCTATAAAAACCTATAACCCCCCCCCCCCCGTTTGTGTTGCGGAATAAACAGAGAATAGGGGTGAATACTGCATAATAACCCTTATTCGGTGTTTGTTTCAGTTAGGTAAACCCAGATAGCTATGTCTAGATAAGCTAATATAAAACCTGATAACTATTCTTAACTATTCTAAGAAAATAGTAAAAGAACTGATTGTTTCTATCCTGGTATAGTTATCAGGGTCAAATAGCCCTATGTCACACCTTGGGGGAGTTGGGGGGTGGGGGGGGGGGGGAGGTGGTGGTAGAGTATCTTTCTTGTGGAGTGTCACTTTTTTTTTTGGTGTGGTGTTACTTTGCATCATACAGAGTTTGGGTCTTTCGGTTATGATAGTTTCCCAGGCTATTTTCGAAGTGCAGTTGTCATGAGCATAAGTTATGTCATGAGGATAAGTTATCCAAATAATAGAATCACCCATCTAGTTGAAATTTGATAAAATGCCGAGTTCATATCATTTCCCATGTTTCATTAGTGTACTGACTATTGTAGATTTTGGAATTCCATTCAGTTTCCCATCGTTTTCAGATTTTGGGCAGCCACCAATCAGCCCCAAAAAGAAGCACCAGTGCCTGTTTTTAATTATTCGCAATGTTGTTCTACCACTGACCACTATTTTAACATCTTCCTTCAACTTCCATAAGTTTTGGTAAGCCACTTTCACAATCCAAATGGAATGATTCTTTTAGGGGCTATTTGGATAGTGACATAAGCTATTCAGAGTCTTATGACTATTCCAGGAATAGATTACTATTCCACTTAAATAGATGATTTTCTGTTTGTTTGTATTTTCTAGTATTCTCATAGTATTCTAGGTGTGTTGTGTGGTTGATAAAGAATATGTTTATAGATAAAAGGTGAATAAAGTGTTGATAAGACTTTTTTCTTTTGAGATCCATGGAGGGCACTCTCTTTGGTTGGCTATGCCATAGGTAAAAAACCCTACTATAAACCTTTTGTGGATTTCTTGCACAGACTATGGAAACCTAAAGGAAATATGGAAATTTTAATGCGAGATGGTGGCTTCTTTATTGCGAAATTCTCCGACGAAGAGGATCTAATGAACACCATGGAGGGTGGTCCTTGGCTGATGGCGGGGAGACCCATAGTCCTTCGAAAGTGGAATAGGGGTATGCGTCTTGAAATTGAACGTCTTGAAACTATTCCGTTATGGATACGTTTCCCTGCCCTTCCCCTTCATATGTGGGGTACTTGCCTGATCAACAAGCTAGCCAGCGCCATTGGGAAACTTATATATATGGATTCTGCAACTGCAGATAGATCCCGTGTTGCCTGTGTTGCCTTTGCTAGAATCTGTGTGGAAATATCAGCCAAATCTGATCTTCGAGACTCTACTCTCTATCGTGAGGACAATATATGGAGGAAAATCTATGTTGAATGCGAATGGAAACCATCTCCTTGCACAAAATGCAACACATTTGACCACTCGGAATCCCAATGTAGTGGGCAAGGTGTAGCCCAAACATTATGTCCCAGTGACTAAAACTGGTAATGCAGTTGACTCACAAGCAACACATCCACTGATGGAACACACCCAGGCTATCAACTATCAAGAAGATGCTACTCAAGACGAGGTCACTCAGAATTTGATCCAAGGTCCCAGCTCTGCCAATACAGCCGTTGAAAATACATCTCAGGAATTTAGTGAGAACATTGTCACTGTTGTTGAGAACAGTGGACTAAAGGTAGCACTCACCAACAATTTAGAGGGCGGAACTAGCATCAAATTTAGTGTTCTAGAAATTGAGGATGAATACCCCCAAGTGGAAGAGCAAACAATTCTAGTGCCCACTGACAATGTTGAAGTATCGTCAGCCATCGTGCTTCCAAATCAAGGTGCGGAGAAAATTCAAGACCCCCCCAAATTCTGGATTTACAGAGAATATGGAATCATTCTCTCTTGGTTAATGACCCTTCCGACCAAGGCAAGCTTCCTCCCAAACATAAGCAGGAAAAACCTCCGCGCAAGATCGTTCCTCTCCAGACCTCGGCCACTTCGATCGCTTTGAAGAGTGACGTGTCCCCCCAAATAAACTCCTCTAGGAGTCGCACTCCCAAGTCTGGGGGAAAATCTCTCTCCACTGGGTCCCAATGACCTTTCTAACTTTGAATGTGCGAGGTCTCAATGGTAGAGAAAAGCAATTGGAAGTGAAGAACTTGTTGAACAAAGAAATTGTGGAAATGGTCTGTCTCCTTGATACAAAGGTTTAGCCCCAGCTTCAACAGAGAATTTTGTGATGGCATCTTTCCTGGATATTCCTTCTCCTTTTCGCCGGATGCTCGTATAAGCATTCTTTTGAATTCTAATAAATTGGACACTCATATCTTGGAATCCTCTCCTCAGCATATGCATCTAAAGGTTATGACTCTCAACCTAACTCTGCTCTATTTGTTAGTATAGTCTATGCTTCTAATGATCCCTCTGATCGAATCCTGCTTTGGTGCACCTTAGTGTGACTATCATCATCTACCTCCTCTACTGCATGGTTGGTCAGTGGAGATTTCAATGAAGTTCGATACACTCATGAGAAAATTGGGGTCACCCAATTCACACTCGTAGAGTTCGCAAACTCAATGAAAGCCTTGAAAGAAGTGGGCTTGAGGACTTGAGAGCGCACGGGCACACTCTTTCTTGGAGCAACCAAAAACTCAGTCGTATTTCTTGCATATTGGACAGAGCCCTCGGCAACTTTGGCTTCTTCTCTCAATTCCCAACGGCGGTATCTCATTACCTAGCCCCTGGAATCTCATATCACGCTCCGATCAAGATCTCCCTCCTGCCACCTATTCCATTAGGGCCTCGCCCATTCAAATACTTTGAAATTTGGGAATCTCATCCCACACTACATTCAGTGGTACAGTCTGCTTGGTTTTCAGTCTTCTTTGGTTCTCCAATTTGTATTATTGCCAAGAAGTTAGCAGCAACGAAAGCAGCCCTCAAGCTCTAGAACAAAATAGTCTTTGGACCTGTTCATGATCAGATTCAAGGTAGTAGGCAGGTACTCTCACAGGCCCAAATGGCCCTCCAATTGAATCCTCCTGATCCTGATTTGATCTCTGAAGAATTTGTTGCTAGAAAGTCATACTTGTCCGAACTGGGAAAGGAAGAAAGCTTCCTCCAACAAAAATCTCGCCAACAATGGCTTGCTTTGGGCGACAAAAATTTCATTTTTTTTCTACTCATCTCTGAAAGACAGAATTTCAAGGAACTCTATTAGCAATCTCAAGAATAATGAGGGAACCCACTGCTCTGACCCGGCTAAAATTAAATCTGTCATTGTCAATTATTATCAATCTTTGTTGAACAGAGAGAGTGACTCTTCAGTCCCTGAACCTCAATTTGAATCCAGTCACCCCTGATCAGAATAAAATGCTCACTTCTGCAGTCTCGTTGGTGGAGCTCCGTGCTGCAGTGTTCAGCCAAAAACCACTTAGCTCCCCTGGTCTGGACGGCTTTCTAGCCCGATTCTATCAAAAATTTTGGGAAACTATTCAGCTCGATCTTCTCAATGTTGTTCAGCACTTCATATCCACAAGGCGTCTTGTCAAACAAGTGAGCCATTCCTTTATAACCCTCATCCCCAAGACAACTCATGTAGATTCCTTAGATAAATTCAGACCCATCTCTTTGTGCAATTCCCTATATAAAATCATTACGAAAGTGCTGGCGACGCGCCTTCAAAAGGTCCTTCCAGGGCTTATTAGTGGGCACCAATCTGCATTTATCAAGGGCCGAAGTATTCACCATAACATATTATTGGCTCATGAATTAGTCACATATCCCAATAAGGAGGGAAAGGGTCGGGCTTGTATCAAAATTGACCTTCGCAAAGCTTTTGACAGCGTTAGATGGCCCTATCTCTTGCAAATTCTCAAAGGCTTCCAGTTTGTGGACTCCTGGATTGAGTTGTGCCTTGAGTGTCTCCTCAGCTACCTATTTTGTGCTTGTCAACGGAAGTTCAGAGGGGTTCTTCAATGCATCTTGTGGAGTCAGACAGGGAGATCCCCTATCCCCCCTTCTTTTCACTTTAGTCATGGAAGGATTTTCATCCTTGCTAAACAAAATGTTTCAGGAGAATCTTATTAAACCTTACATCAAAGGTCCTTGCAATGTTACTCACCTGTGTTTCGTGGATGATCTCCTAGTATTCTCGGATGCTTCACTAGAATCAGCAATATCACTAAAAAAAACTTTTTCAGATTTCTTTGCCTGGTTTGGACTTCATTTAAATGCTTCCAAGAGCCAAATCTTTGCCAATAGGATGGTGCCCCTGTTCTGTGATATCCTCTCCATCAGTCAACATGCTCTCCTGGTTAAATACCTGGGTCTTCCTCTCTTCACTGGGTCTCTTACGCGCTCTCTATGTTAACCTCTCATTGATAAGGTGTGCATCAGGATCCAAGTATGGACTGGGAAGTTGTTATCGATGGCGGGCAGATTGGAACTTGTGCTGTCAGTCCTATCCTCATACCATTTCTTTTGGTCTGCTGCCTTTGCGATTCCCAAATTAGCAACTAAAGAAATCGAGCGCTTTATTTGCAACTTCTTATGGCAGGGATGTTCTACATCAAAAAAGATTCATCATGTAAGTTGGAAGTTAGTCTGTCGACCAAAACAATATGGTGGTCTGAGCATCTCGTAGATAAATAATTGGAATATGGGGGCCAGTGGAGCTCGACTATGGGAACTTGCTTCAAACTCACCTTCAATGTGGGCAGAGTGGATAAGGAAAAGATACCTAAGAAAAGGACATATATGGAACTGTCATCCACCAAATGGCTGCACAAGTTCTTGGAGAGAGATTCTCGAATCCAGATCTTGGGTAATTCCTCATATTATATTTGAGGGGGTAAACACTAGTTTATGGAATGACCCATGGCTTAATAAGAGAAGCCTTCTTCAAGCCACAGGGAGGGAATTCCTCACACTAGGACCCCTTTCTACATCCTCTCTTTCGATTCTCATCATAGATGGGAAATGGGAAAAATCCCCCTAGATTGTATTGATCTTGACCACATTTGGGCTGAAATTTCTAATCTTGAGGTTGGGGGCAAGGGTCCAGATATGCTAATTTGGCCATTCAGCAGAAATAGAAAACTCACTCATAGGGAGGCCATTAAACATCTCCACACCTGCTCTACGGATCCTCCTCCTTGGACCAATTGGCTATGGCAGCCTAATCAGGTGTAAAAACACTCTTTCCTTGCATGGCAATTTTTCCAAGACAAAATTTCCTCTTTATCTCGATTATTCAGGAAGGGCCTACTTACAGATCAGGCTTGTCCTCTTTGCTCTATTGGCATTGAAGACGAAGACCATCTTGCACTTCAATGCGCATATTCCAGATTCATTCTGCATAATATTCTCTGAGACATATTGGTCAAAAGAAGGGTACCTCGAAGCCTCTCTGTTCTACCAACCTGGTTAGATGCAATGGTTTCTCACCCCTTCGAGAAGACTATAACAGCTATTGTTCTCTCTAATTTCATATGGTTCAGTTGGCAAGAACGCAACAACCACATATTCAGAGGCAAATCTACAGACAAAGTGAACCTCTACAATAAAACAAAGGCGGAAATATCCCTTTGACTCCAAGGTATTTCTTTCAAAATAGAAATCAGCCCGGAGGTCTCATCCATAGAAACTACTTTGGAGCCAATTTGGTTGATAATCCTGAAACTGTCACTCCGGTCCAATGGATCCCCCCGACCCAGTCTTGGACAAAAGGTAAACTCGGATGGATCTTTTTCGGATGATAGAGGGGAATATGGTGCTCTACTCAGAAACGACAAGGGTGACTTTCTTATTGGTGTGTCGGGTTATGCGGGTTCAACCCGAACCCGAATTGGTGAAGGTTTTTTTTTATATTTTTGTTGAAAAGCGATGAAGCTATGTTTAGCTTAATTAAAATTTAGAATATGTATTCATAAACTATTTGGATTTTGTAAGTTTTTTTTGTGGTGAATATACATTTAATTAATTAGAGTTTATTGTGTTGTTTATTAAATATTTTTTATGATATTTTAAGTATTAAACTTGAGTTCGACCCGAGCCCAACCCGAGCCCGAATTCAACCCGAACCCGACCCGAACCCGCGGGTTGAGGTCGGGTTCGGGTTAGGGTTGAGGCCTGGTTCAGGCTCGGGTTGGGGTTGGGTTCTTTGCAATATGGGTTAAAACCGAACCCGACCCAACCTGTCCAAGTTGCACCCCTATTCAATAGAGAACCATCTTTTTTAGCTATCAATGTTCACAGGGGCAGGCGTAATGTTATATATGTGTAACTTTTAACCTTCTGGTAACCATTGGGCCATTCGTTTTTTTCGTTTTTCGATCGGAACCGCTAAAATTTCAGGCTTTTAGCTATCACCCTGAGGTTGAGGGCTCCGATTGAAAATCTAACTGCATATTATGTGTCCTGGTGCCATTCCAAGCCGCTCACGAAAATTTCATCGAATTCCGGTAAAGTTTCAGAATTTCACAGTTCCGAAGCGTATCCGGGTTTTGACCGAGCGAGAAGTCATTGGGAGACTTGACTTGGTCAAAGTGGGCCCCATGACTTGGTCAAATGTGTTTGGATTTTAGTGTGGTTGGGTTGACTAGGGTCAAACCACACTTAAGCCTCCCTAATGCTAGCTTAAACCCTAATTAACCTAGCTTAGCCTAATCTAAGTGGGAGTTGACTTATAAGTGAGCTAAAAATATCCTCCCCCACTATTCATCATCTTCTCCACCAAGTTTTCTCTCTCTTCCCTCTCCTTAAAACCTCCTTTTGACCTAGCTAAGGTGGTTGAAACCAAAAACCTTAAGAAGAGAAAGGATAGGTGAGCTCCCGATCTACCTTCCGGTGGTCTCGGATTCGAGTTCCCACATGCGTGACCCCTTCTCATGCCCTCTTTTCTCCTCTGATTTCAGCTGTTTTTAGGGCTGAGGGAGATCTTGGTGGTGGTGGCCTTTGAGGAGGTGTTTCGGTGCGCGAAGAGCAACCGATCTTCCCTTCCTTCCTTTCCTTCCTTGGGTAAGGCTTTCTTTCCTTCCTTTCTTGTTTAGATGCATGTTAGGAGGGTGTTTTTGGGTGTGGATGGCGGTTGGTGGCAGTTGGTGGTCATGGGTGGCCGTCGGGGAGGTGGTAGGGCTGTCCCGGGTTGGCTGGCAGGCAGGCAGGGCAGCGCAGGCAGGCGCAGGGCTGGGCGCTATCGGGCATGCTGGCAGGGTAGCGCGGGTGTGCGCGCGGGCGTGCGCACGGGCGGAGCTGGAGTGTGCGGGTGCTGCGTGCTGGGCGCCGTGCAAGGGCGTGCGCGTGGAGCGCTGCGCAGGGGGCGCAGGGCGTGCTGTGCGCGCGCGGTGAGGCGAGCGGGTAGTGCGCGCGGGGTGCGCGCGGGGTGCTGGGCGTGCGGGTGTGCGCGCGAGTCGCTGCGCTGGGGCGCAGTGAGCGCGCGGTGCACCGGTGGGGGGCTCGGCAGGGTGTCCGGGCGTGCGGGCTGGGCTCGGCAGTGCGTCTGGGCGCGCGGGCCGGGGCTCGGCTGTGCGCCCGGGGCGGGTGGCCGTGCGTACGGCTGCCCGGGGGTTCGGGATTGAGTTGGGGTGCTCGGGCTCGCGTGCGTACGGGCCGTATGTACGTTTGCCCGAGTGTTGTGTATTTTTAGTGTATTTTTGGTGTATTTGTGTATTTTACTCACCGAGTTTGATTACCCTGTCTTGCAGATCTTGACGGACGGTCGCGCGACGACCCGGTTATTGGTGAGTGGGACAATCCAACCCAGTAGGGAGGCGTACTACTCACTTGGGAGTGTATTGCCCTCCCCTGGGGCACCATGGTTAATATTAACTTGTGAAATATGTAATCTATGCAGCATGATTAATATGTAGTATGCATGCCACCCTAGACCTTGTATGTTAGGGACTTGCACCCTTAGGATATGTGTAAGAGCCATGCATCCTGTCACCATGTTTTCATGCTAGGAAAGCCCCGACCGATGCATGTTCCCATTTAGTTTAATTTATTTAAATTAAATGCGATCTTATGATATTTTAGCATGCCTTAGATAATATTATAGGGAGGGGCCTTGCGAGGTCAACATTGAGACCCGGGCTAGGGTACTCCGTGTTCCTTGTTTGGTTGTCGGGATGTCCTATATCGGGACCTCATGCTGCCCTCCCAAGGTTTCTTTTCCCAATAATATTATAACCTTGTTATTATTATTATATATGTTCCCCGCATCTTGGTTATGCGCCCTGGAGGAATTCTGAAGAATTCAAGACATTAGAGTTGTTGAGATGTGTTGTCGGCGGATCCGAGTGGATCATATGCGTATGGATAGGCTGTTCTGTTCCCTTCGTTGGATCCGTGTAGAGACTGCCCCAGCGTTAGAAAGGCCGTCCCGTGAGAGGGCTCCCATCAGTAGGCACCTCCTGATTTGGGACGGACTGTGCTGAATGTGGGAGTGGCCAAGCGGCTACGGAGTGGAGGAGAGACTATCGGTGGACCAAGGGTGACCAACAGCCTAGTCAGTCCCAATATCCTATGTCACCTATTGAGGGGTGAGGGTGAGGGTGTGGTGGGTCGGCGATGTAGCGACCCACTGGTTTGTAAGTCCCAATATCCTATGTCACCTATTGAGGGGTGAGGGTGAGGGTGTAGTGGGTTGGCGATAGCGACCCACTGGATTTGTGTAGTTCCTGCCACTTTGAGGCTTGAATAATGAGATTGTGGTTAATATAAATTGTGATGCATGGGTTGTGCTATTCACTGAGCGTGTGGCTCACCCCTCGCATATATTTTTCTCCAGTGTCATCTGAGTCGGATCTGGAGGAGGAGCTCCCCGAGGGACTTCATCAGTAGCGGAGTAGCGCCACGTCCCGCGAGTATCAGAGGCTATCAGCATCCCTTTTGATTGTATGTATTATATTCCGTGCTTGGGCACGCGTTTGTATTATATTTGGATGTCTTTGTATATATTGGCTCTCACAGGACAGTTGATTATGTATCGAGTCTGTAATATGTTTTTGAATTACAGACTCAGTCTTTTAGCTTCCGCTATTTGTGTATATATCCTGTCAGCTTCATTGTTGTCTGTGTTGTCATATTGATGTGGTTTAGGGTATGTTATTGACCTCCTGTTTAGACTGCTGATATCATATATACACTTGCCGCGTCCCGGGGACGGCCGCCCTGGGGCGTGACACGTAAAAGGTGATGGGACTTGTGGGTCCTACATATTCTGATCGATGGAATAGTGTATTTCAAGGTTTTGTTTGAATGCCTATCCCTCTTTATACCAACCTATTCTGTTATCTAGATTCTCTCTTATACCTCTCATCCAAACAGCAATTTTACTCTTATTCCAGGGTGTACCACACTATACCACTCTTATGCCCCCATCCAAATGGGGTACTAGAGGCTTTGGCTCTAATCCAATGGACTAATAAAGTATGAGCTCTGTTACACTCAATTTTTTTACAGTCCTAAATGCAGTCTGATATATCTCATTAGCTCAATTCACTCACTATAACAAGGTCAAATATCTCATTGAAAATTTTTCACATTTTCGATGAATTATATCATTCAATTCATTAAAGTATATATTTCATCTTTTATAAATATATATATATCTATGATTTTTTTAAAAAAAAAATATGGGTGGGTTGTGTTTTGGACTGTAAAATGGACTGTGTATAACATTTTCCATAAAATATTTTTCTGAGGGACAATTTCCCATTACAGATTGAGTAGGCCAGGTCTGTCAAATATATAAGCTTTTGATCCCTAGCCCTCTAACTTGGGCTTTCATAGAATACCCCATCCCATAGCATACATTTTGTTATTGGAAAATGGTAGACTCAATCATTTTTATCAACAAAAACTCAGACCACACATATTTCATTTTGAAAAAAATATAGTAAACATCATCTAATGATCTATGTATTTTAATAAAAAGTGTATATTGATTACTCCATTTCGAGTTAAATGAACCTATTTTTAGTAAGTGTAAGAAAAAAATTTAACGAGATATATACATCGTTAGACAATATAAACATTATATATGTTTCAATGGATTTCTAACGAAGTATATAAAACTGTATTTTAGACTATAAAAAAATTTTGGATTACAAAAAAAATTAAGTGTAATAGTGCCCTCTGTTATTTTTCAGAGACCCACTCCACATATAATTTGCAATAACTTGTTCTAGCATGGAGAGAACAACAGCCTTGAAATCTTTTAGGTCAATTATACCTGCATGCTGGTTAAACCATATTTCATTAATTCTATCATTCTAACTTGACTTTCACTTGTGTGCAAGTCTGGGTGGTGTAGTCCGTCATCACGCTAGTCTTACACACTAGAGGTCCCCGGTTCAAACCCGGGCTCAGACATTTATTTTATCTTCTTTTTTTTTTAATTTTATATATCGAACCATCTCTTGCCATGTCGATAGAAGTACTCTTTTTCATGAAGAATTCACTGAGGGGTCTTAGATTTGAGTCTTGCCCAGTTGCCTCTCCTGACTTAGAATTTCATTAATTTTATCCACTTCATATCTTGTGAATGTCACTTGAATAGTTTATAAACACTAATATATTGTATGTTTATATATACTGCTAGGGGAAAGCAGTGTTAACCTGTAGGGTTATACTTTGTAAAGGCGCTCCTCCACATGGTGGGTAAGGTATAACAGTAACACCACAATTTTTGGGCAACCACTTTTTTTGAATAAAATTAAAAGCGTATGTCTACCGTTTGCTTCAAAAAAAAAAGTAAGACCACAAGGTATAGGAAGATGGTTGTCACGTGTAGGCATGTAGCCCACTGAGGGGATGGTGGACTGAGTTAACTAGGTAGCGTTTGGTTCTGCGATTGAATAGCTTTTGTGTTTGTAGAAAGCTGGTTCTGCATTTGTGCAACCAAACAATTTTACAATCGCAATTTCTTGCAGACAAATTTCAGGCAAATAGTGTTAAAAAAACTGCGATTGCAGAAAGCTGGGAGAAGACAGCTTCCTGCTATATTAGTTTTAAACTCGGTGTTTGTAGAAAATTAGTTTTGCAATCTCGCTACCAAACGCTACCTTAGCCGTGGACTGAAGAATAAAACTATAAAGTTGTTTGTTTGTAAAGAGTAGGGAGATATAACTATGTTAGAAATAGGTGAAAACTCCATACACAATATGCGTGTAAATAAAAATATATTTAAAAAAACTACCCTAAACCAACACCCTAAATTTATTTTACTCATTTATATGCGATATAATCTATCATGTTATGTATATATAAGTAATAATAATTTTTTTTAATAATTATCAAATAAATTGTTTGTAAATTTGTTATAAAGTTACAAATAAAAGAGATGTTTGAAACTAAAAATAGTTTTTTTGTATATATAAATACCTCTCCAACAACTCTATGTTGTCAAAATCTGTCATTTGAAACTCTTAAACCATTAATATTCTCGAATGAGTAAAAAAATTACATTTATACATAATTTAAACCCGTTTGAGGGATTTTGTTGAAAATAACATATCACTAGAAATATTTTTCTAAAATGTGACTTTTCAAGAGTACACATACAAAAACACCTATTAAAAAATATTATAATTTGATGGATATGCTATTATCCAATTTATATATATACACAATATATAAATAGATAGATTTTATGTTTTATCTTTTTTCTATTATAAAACTAATAAAAACATGTTTATTTTTTTTTTCATTCTTACCTTTAATATAAAATCATCATAAATAATTTTAAAAAAAATTGAAAATAAAAATATTACAAAAGAAGGAATAGACTTGAAAACTTAAACACTTTCGATTAATATAATAGGTAGATAGAAAAGCTAGTATGGTATTCCACACCCCCCTACAATTGTGTTATTCCACCTATTCTATTTCATTAGTATAAAAGGAGCTCACATATCAAATCACTTGTTATCACTTCTATTAAATCAGGAGACCAACATATCAAATCAATTTTTTATCTTTTATAATATTTATTAATATTTTATTTATCTTTTATCTACAATTTATTCAACCAAATAACAAAGTTTTGTTATTATATTTTCCAATAAGAATAACTAAAAACACAACCAAACAGAACATGACTTATTCGTTACTATACAAAAATAGTTATCTATCTCAAAATAGCTTATGTCGCTATTAAAACAGGATCTAAAATCCTAAGAAATTTCTCTTCAATACATCTCCAATAACTCCCCTCATATCACTCTTTTTTTGAGTACCAAGTAGGTCTGTCAACGGGTCGGGTCGAGGTCGACCCCGACCCGACCCAGGCCTGGGTTTGCCGGACCCGGATCCTAGGTGAGACCCGGCGGACCCAGGTGGGTCCGGGTCAACCCTGGTATAAGTTGCGAACGACGAGGTGCGGTCGGGACCGGGTCGACCCGGCGTAGGGGGAGAAGGTGCCGATGAGGTCGTCGGAGGTGGAGTCCGGGGAGAGGCCGCGGACGAAGATATTGCAGTGGGAGAAGGCGAAGAGGAGGGTGAGGTGGACGGTGTGGAAGGTGAGGAAGGCCGAACAGAGTCGAGGTGGGTCTCTGTGTGGCCGATGCAGAGGGAGCGGAGGTCCTCGCGTTGCCACTCGCATCTCCTCCCGATTTTGATAAGACACCCTATTGTGTGTGAATTTTTTATTGCTTTTGTTTGTTTTGTTTGACGCGCACGAAAAACGAATGCAAAGTGATTGCAGAGGTGAAAAGAGAGGGAGAGAAATAAATGCCATTCTCTACGGACGGTCAGATATTTCCACCCACGCTTCTTCAACCCACTCTTTTAAAAAAAATAAAAATATGATTTTTTCAATTTATTCAACTTTATAAAATCATCCATTATGTCATACATCGATATCACATAGTCATACTGATCACAGATATTTAAGCCCTCTCTACGACTCATTTGACTTTGTGTAGTCGTCAGTTATATACTCCGTTTGACATCGTAGAATTGAACAGATCACAAAAATCTAACGCTCTCATGTGACCCATTCAATTTTGTGAAATCGTCAATTATGATGTTAAGTAAAACATTTATGTAAAGATTTTCTAAAATATTTTATATTTTTATTTAGTAATGATAATTAAAAAAATTATTATATTATAATTATGTCATGATTCAAATCTGGTTGACCCAACAGTTGAACCAATGACCCTTGACTCATTCATTTTTTTGGTTCATTGAACGGTTCGATTTTTAAAACATTGTCATTATGTTACAGGTTGACATCACATAGTCGAACTGATCCCAGAGACCTAAGGCCCTCTCTACGGCCCATTCGACTTGTGACATAATGGACGACATCACAAAGAGATATCCAAACACTACATCATGTGATCTGTCCTTCATGATACTGAACAACGCATTATCTTTTGAAGATATTATTTCATTGAGAATGCTATAACACGCGAATACATTGTTCAAAACACAAAGTCGAATAGGCCGTAGAGAGAGCCTTAGGTCTCTGTAAGTAATTCGACTCTGTGATGTCGACCTGTGAAATAATGAACGACTTCACAAAGTCAAATGGGCTATAAAGAGGGCCTTAGATCTCTGTGATCAGTTCGACTCTGTGATGTCGACCTGTCACATAATGGATGACTTCACAAAGTTGAATGGATCGAGGTGGAATCATTCTTTAAAAAAACCATGTTCTAATTTTTTGAGAGGGGTGGAGTGTATAACTATGTGGCTGGGAATATCGTTGCCCGTTGGGTTATTGGTCATTGATATGTACTTCGGTGGTGGACCTTAACAGTGGATGCTTACTTGGGTTGGATAGTGAAAAGTTGGCGTGGATTATAAATGAAAAAAAATGGAGGGTTATTACTTATTATTAGGATTTTTAGTCAAGACTTAAAATAGTATCGGGTCCAATGGGTCTATGGGATCGGATCAGGGTAGACCCGAACCCGTTCCGTTTGGATGATTGGATCCTTCGGGTCGGGTCCATATCAGGTCCTGACTCATTTGAGTTAGGTATTTTACGTCTTTTATTGAGTTGGATCCGAGTCAACTACGAGCCGTTGACAGGCCTAGTCACAACCCAAAGAAAATACGGGGTTATATTATTTTTTAGTCATCACCCTGTCATCATTTGCTAGTCCCAGTCCATCCCTAAGCCAACTTATTACACCCTCAGACACACCTCCATTTAAGAGTAATCACATTGCAAATCCTATAGAATCTCATGCTTTAATAAGGTACTTCACTCAAAATTACTTTACAGAGATACCTCTATCAGTTGGGAGATTTCAAAACAAATCCTTAAACCCTTTAATAACATAACTAATTTTTGTTTTCCAAATAAGCCTTAATGCTTTACAACTAGGTCCTTATGCAGATTTTCTTCATGAAAGCACTCTCTCAAAAACCATCTTTCATAGCAAGTTTACCCTTGAAATTCATTCCAATAACCCATGACTCAAATACAATGTGTCACCCTCACATACAATATGCTATTGGGCCAAAAATTAAAGCGTCTAAAAATCTTCAATTAAATGCAACTCTAGCATAAAATTATTTTAAAATTAGAATAAATACAGAAAATTCATGGGTGTTGTGCATACATTCCCACATTGCAAAACAATTCAAAATGTATGACAGTAAAATTCAAATTGTCCTGTTTATTTACAAAAATAATGAAAAACTCCTATGTAGTTGTGCCAACGAAATACATATAAGTTTTCCATAATCCATCGATATCTGTGTTACATATAAATTTGATGGTTCAGACATCCAATGAACAATTTCTCCAAAGGATATCTATGTAGTGTGCCTAAATGAGTAACACAGAACAGTTTGGCAGAGAAATCCTAACCATTTTGATTCTGCCTTAAAATGGTCCATCATCACCAATCATATCTAAACCATGATATTAAAACATGCTAGTTCAGATATTTCAAATAAAAAGGATAATACCAGAGCAACATATTACAACTAAGCAAGCATGATACAGTGAATCTTGACAGCATACGCATTCACATGTAAGTCATCAAATGGATACTTTTAACTACCTTCACTTACAATCTCTGGCAGCATTGGTTGACTTGGCTTATCAGGTGGAATGCTCGCATTGCATACTTTTAACCACCTTCACTTACAATCTCTGGCAGCATTGGTTGACTTGGCTTATCAGGTGGAATGCTCGCATTGCTCGTGGTGCTCATGCCGGGTGTCAAATTATAACTTGAACTAGTGGTAGGTGTCATTGTTGAGGATGTCATCATCCCCATAGCATATCCCGACATGCCATTACTCGCAAAGCTCAACATGTCATTCAGTCCGCACTCGTTCCAATAATTAGGCCGAGTAGTTGAAGAGACCACTCCAACATCCCCGGACAGCATCGCCACCACCTTTGACATGGATGGTCGTAGTGTAGGTGAAGCTTGTGTGCACAAAAGAGCTACTCCGACCACACGAATGGCTTCTTCTGCGTTGAATTCTGTCAATGTCATGTCTACTAGTCCTAAATCATTGTTTTCCTCATGCAGTTGCCAAGCCTGATAACCCAGAATCAATTAGTGAGTAAACCATCCTAGATAACACCATCTGTAGTATAACATTTCAGAAGTTTCAGATTTGTAGACCACAACATTATTGACAAATGAGAGTTCATATAATAGTTCAGAGAAAAATTCAGTCTGCTGAATGCTTGAGTGTTTCATTTAAGTTTTAAGTGGCACATACCCATTCAAGGAGATACGCCTTCCCTTCATCCAAACTCACATCACAATTCTTCCTTCCAGTGATGATCTCTAATGCAACGACACCAAATCCAAATACATCAACCTTCTCTGTCAGGTGGCCCCACAGTGCATACTCAGGTGCAAGATAACCACTACAAGTAGTTTGAGTAAAATAAAACATCAGCAAAATATTAAGCACAGTAAGAGCCTGATGACATAGATTCATTTGAGATTTTTCTTCTGAAAAGAAGACTGACATCGCTCTGTAATATACAAGATCTGTGTGTGGTTCTTTAATTAGTGAGGAGTATACACGATTCAAAACTAAATGAAGTTCTATCACAAGTGGTTATAAGCAACAAAATAACTACCATGGTTACAAGTGCTTACAATGTCCCTGCAACTCTGGTGCTCAAATGAGTGTGCTCGTCACTATAGAGCTTGGCCAGACCAAAATCTGATATTTTGGGGTTTAGCTCTGCATCAAGTAATATATTGCTGGCTTTGACATCCCTATGTACAATCCGAACCCTAGACTCCTCGTGAAGGTATGCTAAGCCTCTGGCGGTGCCCAAGCATATATTAAATCGCGTTGGCCAATCAAGGTGCAACGTGCTCTTACCTGCAATTTTTTTTCCTTTTGAGATGATTGTGATTACATGATTTAAATTTCAATATCATCTAACAGAGTAATAATGATTAGAGATGGATATGTTTTATGCCACACTCATGCTCCTGCAGTCTATTTTAATGTGAAATCAATATAACTATGCTTTCAACCAACATAAAAAATGTGAAAACATGATATATTTAAACATAAATATTATAACAAGTACCAAGTGAAAAAAAAATATTATAACGTAAGTCAAGGATCATATACATCCTATTTACTTTCCCCAAAAAAAAAAATTAAATAACCCAATACCCTTTGTTCTTCAGTAATCATCTTTGAGGGACAAGTTCTGTTCAAGCTTAGGTCACTTGTTTGCAAAAATCATTGTACACCACTAGTTATGTGTCCGAACATTTTTCACTTGGCATCGACTCAAGGCATTGTTGAATTTTTATGACACGGTAAATCAATGTACCATTGCGGAATTTAAATGCTGATAAAGAATTCTATAATTGTGGACTTTAGAAGTGCTGGACAGGGTTGTCCCATAACTGACATAAAGCTAGGGATTTGTAGTGGCTAGATGGCGTACCAAAAAGTGCTTGATCGAGGCTCTTGTTCTTAAGATACTCATAGACGAGTACTCGCCTCTCTCCTTCGATGCAGCATCCATAGAGTTTTACGAGGTTCCGGTGTTGAACGGCAGATATTGTAGCAATTTCTGTCACAAATTGACTCTTCCCTTGATGTGATGCCACTGAGAGTTGCTTCACTGCCACCTCTCTTCCATCAGCAAGTTTTCCCTGATAGGAATCACATAATATGAACATTGAAAATCAAGCATGCCATTATTTTCTAGAAATACTACATGTCAGAGGGTTTTTTTTTGTTTTTTTGTTTTGCATACAGCCCACTAAGTCAAGGAGAAAGTTTTGATAATAACACTGTAAATCTAACCTCTCTGTTCGTAACAACGGAGGATTGTTGTTTGAATATTTTCCAACTGAGGATTGATGTGAAATTCATTGTTTGAATATTTTAAAACAGAGATGCCTACTTGGATGATCTATTATATGTTTTGTACACCTGTGAGGCACATGACATCCTTGTTAAGATTTATGCAGACTTGTATCATGTCAAAACTAAGGACAATATTGCCTAATCCACATCACTCATGAGCAAAAGGAAAAAGGTTGAGTTAAATCTTCACTTGAGAATTTGAACTGCTTGGTCTTCTAGTGAGAAATGCAGAAGCATGCACCATAATATCATGGAATGGTTACCTTATACACTCGCCCAAATCCTCCCTCTCCCAATTTGTTAGAATCACTGAAGTCTTCAGTGGAGATCCTCAGCTCAGCATAACTGAAAGTGTTGGGCCTG
The DNA here is from genome assembly GCA_030737835.1 of Acorus gramineus. Lineage (NCBI taxonomy): Eukaryota > Viridiplantae > Streptophyta > Magnoliopsida > Acorales > Acoraceae > Acorus > Acorus gramineus. Next base: position 9,300,578 of record CM060848.1, read on the forward strand.
GCACCAGTACCTAGAAGCTCTGAAAATATAATAGGAATAACAAATTAAGTTTGATTACGGAGGTTGAAATGTATCCAGTGTCTTTGAATATTATAATTACCTTCATCTTCAGCCTCTCTTAACATTCTTTGTTTACGTCTCCACAAAATAGTTCCAAAGATAAGTACCAAAGCCACAATTCCTATAGGAATAATAATGCCAGCAACTAAACGAGCTTTTGCCTTCTTTGCCAAATGGGTGCTTGGTGGAAGGTTGGGACCTGTACCTTTGAAATCTGAAGTACTCAAGGAATTGACAAGAGAAGAAGGAACAAGTCAATATAGTTTAAATGGAAATCAAGAGATCCATTGAATTATCTACTTTCTTTACTATTTTCTCTTATGAATCATTATACCTTGTGGAGTTGCGCTGATGACTGAAATTAGTGGCCCATATTCTCCTGAATGAGGTACAGAATAAGTACCCTTTCCGGCCCAGAAGAAATGAATTTCAAGGACAGTATTCGACACGGAAGCAATGAAATCCTTCTTCACAGCTCTAAATGTCCTCCCAGCTTCTTTTTGAATATCAAAATCCTTCTCTACTCGGTTCCCCTGAAGATAAGAAATAAATACCATAAGATAAACCTCCAAAGTAATGCCTAATGCTGGTTCACTAGGATTAAAGTTATTAAACTGTGTATTTGTTTTGATACATTGGAAAATCCTATTTATAATAATTTAAGTGTTATCATGTATATAATTCTATGCCTCAAACTTCGAAATAACCAGGGCATTTATAAATAAGAGATAGCTATTGAGAGAACATATATTGGACTACAGACTTTAACACGAACATCATGGACATGTATATCATTCAGTCTGTTGGGAGATCTTAAACCACTAAATTTCTGGATATTTTCTCAATGCTCATCACTTGGCAGGAGTTAACCTTCTCTAGTAGATGTTAGTGATAATAAAGATTATAAAGTACAGATAATATGATCTCCACATCTAACAATTTTCGGTTATCATGCAATATAATACCAAAATATATTCTTCATATTGCGTCACACACACCTACCTGTATATATATATCAAAAACTCGCCTTCCATTTATCGTCCAAGGAGGATTGTCGAATAATAATTCCGCAAATTGTAGGCTCACAGTGTAGTTTCCTTTCTGAAGCCCCAAACCATAATATCTAAGTGAAGATGGTGATTGCCTTGCACTCTGGAACAGCTCCGAGTCTAAAGTATTGTCGAAATGGGCCAAATTGTAAAGAACAAATGTTTCATTTGGGCTATTTGAATAGGTCCCAACATTACTAACCGCCCACCTTTTTGTGTCAGTAACATAGTATGATGCAGCGCCAAGGTTCTCCGTCTCACTGTCAAACAAGGTCCCATCTGAACCCTGTATAGTCTTACCACCGCAATTGATTGCGAAACTATAAACTGATAAACCAGTAATAAATTTTCAAAAGATTTCCATGTGAGCTTAGAAAACACTTAGTGCGGGTTATTAATTAAAGCATTTATCAAAAACTTAGCATAAAAATACAATCCTGATGGCAAACCACTGACCACCAGTTTCATTCAGCGAACTGAAGCATATATAATTTAGTAGATTGTCAAATTTCAATCAGCCTGCTGAAATCATACATAAGTTTAGTAGATTGTGTAAAATATGGCTTACATGGGGTGTCTCTGAGGCAGGGCATGCTTCGTTGGAGACAAAACAACCCTGATGGCAAACCACTGGCCAGAAAACAAAAGAAAAAAAGAAAAGATTAAACATTATCAGAATGTGAATGCTTCTGAATGCTGATTCTTCACATTTAATGGCATTTAGAATTTTTATAAGTTCAACAATCATCTCTCTAAACTATTCTCCACTTCAAAAATTCACTTTTTTCCATGTAAATTTGACAAGGATATAATCAGAAGACTAATGATATTAAATTTCACCTGCCATTTGAATCATCAATCACAAAATTGTTGGCCACCAAGTTCCTGTTAACAAAAATGAAAGAGAATAGCACAATCAAACATTGCTAGCAAAATCAGATAATCAGACATTGCTAGAAAAATCAAAATGTAGGAATCTACTCGCCTACAGTCACTGACTGAGAAGTTTTGGTTTGGCTCATAGTATTACTCACCAAAGGAAAAGAATGTAGACCTAGCCTATAAAGAGTCTCCACACTTGAGAACTAGGAATATATATCATACCACTATGTACAGGTCTGATTTATTTAGATCCATGATTAGACATCAAAGGCACAAATAGCATGTCCAGTTTTTCAATCAGTAGCATGTGAATGAAAGCTCTCAGTATATGTTAAACTTTTAGCCCCTGTTTGGATAGAAAATTAAGTTATTTTGGGGTTTATGATTCTAATATAAATAAGAATAAAGTGATTTTTTGTTTGGTTGAGTTTTGAATTCATCTCATTGGAAAACGTAATAATAAAGGTTTTGATGTTTGGATAAAATATGAATAAGGTGTGGATAAAGATTTATAAAAGGTGAAAAAATGATGACAGTTGATTTATAAGAGGTGATGACAGTTGATTTGGTAGTGGACCCACATATTTTTTATGGTTGAATAACATGGAATAACCTAATTTTGGAGATTGGCTGGAATCCATATATCATTTTATACAAGTTAATTCTGACATACAGATTCTCATTTATTCCACCTTTTCCAAACAATATTTGAGGGTATTCCATCTTATCCCCATTTATTCCAGCCCCTATTCTATATCCAAACATCGGCTTACTGCCACAGAACAGTTATAGTAAGACTCTAATGCTGAAGAACAAATAATCGAGAATTCATGTTTTTCAAACATACAAATATAATCCGTTTGTATTGACCCACAGAGGGAATCCTCCCGAAAGTTGATTGTAGGACAAATCTCTGCAATTTTCAGAAAAAGACCAACATTAATGAAGTTGCGAATATATAATAACATTTTCTAATATCTACTGAAGAAAGCTTCATCAGTATATGAAGTATATGAATCAAACAATACTAATAACATAATAATATGCTATGTATATATATATAAAGAGGGGGGGGGGGGGGGGAAGGGAGCTTGAGATTGTTAATTAGTTTAAAAGTCAGATTAACATACATATTGACAAGTTCTGGATTTTTTTGAGAAGGCAAGGAACCAGATAAGCTGTTGTTTCCAAGAAACCTGATTTTCAATAGAATGAAAAAACATTAAACTGATAAAGTTATGAGACAATCAAATGGTATTTAAAGAAGGGGCATTATTCCTCACAAGAACTGAAGTGAACTTGAATTGAAGATAGACTGCGGGATTTGACCAGTAAGATTGTTGAAGCTTAAGTCTCTTCAATGTGGAAAGAGAACTATTAAGAAATGAACTCAAAAATATTTGAAGATACCATACGCCATAAAAAGTGAGGAATTAGGCATGAGCTTGATAAAATTATAAAAGCACCGCACAGCAGTTACTACTTACAATAACTGTAGGTTTTGGTATTCATTCATGTTAGGTGGTATACCACCAGAAATCCTGTTATTTCTCAAAATTCTGCATAAAAGGACAACATATGTTCAGAATGTCATATAATTAATTTCACTCAACATGACAATTCACAAAAACATGAAACTCTATTTTAGGAACATGTGCTCATAATTATCCATGTGCAGAATACAGAGAAAAATGAAGAAGATGAAGATGATTTTACAAGGTGCTCAAATTTTTCATGTCCCTGATAAAGTCCAATGAAGAGGAACTTCCACCAGATAAATCGCTTATCTTCCTGTATTAGACATGAATAATTAGTGAAAAAAAAGAACAAACTCTATGAATTTCCGACACTGAACAAAAATGAGTATTCTGATCAAGATCTTTGTACATTTTTAACATCCACAGATTTTAATCGACCATTATGATATACAGAAAATTCGGAAACAAAGAGAAGGCACTCACAATGTTGACAAATTGGTAAGACTAGAGAAACTCGAAGGAATTGGGCCTTGGAAAGAATTACCTTCAAACCTCCTATTCAAGAGTATGTGGCATTAGAATTTCATGAAACTTTTAACCCAGACAAGTAAATACTTTACCATGTTCACCAATATTGTAAATCATTGCATCATCATAGCAAAGCATTGTATTCTACATGTGATATGTGCTTGGAGTTTTAAATGCACATTACTGTTCACATTGTAACACTATTGTTTATTATTTTTCCAAAGCTTCACAATACTATAATTGAGATCATAACACACTCCTAATGGCATGTCAGGATGTAAAATTTCCGACATACTGACTAAGGATCATTTAAAGATGAGCAATGAAAAAAACAGAAGTAAGTTGTGAACCTTGATCTATACAGATTTTTTTTCGAAAATTGGTGCCTCTTGTGCACATTTGGCACGGTGGGTTTGATCCCCTACACTCCTTTTCAAAGACACAGGTGCTAACAAGCTAACCAAAGCTCAATTTAGAAACAAAAATGCTCAACTTGCCTTCTGAGGATTGTATAAATTAAGATTTAGTAATTCTTATTGTTACAAGCCTGAGTGAGAAACAAGAAGTGTCCTACAACCAATGATGCAACAGAGTCGCCACCACATGTGACAACATTAAAATTGTTGTAGGTGAAGGCCAGTTTGTTACTTTGTTTGTTGTTTTTAGTATTATTTTTAATTTTTGAATTCTGTACTTCTAATTTGAATTAGAATTTAAATGTTTTTTTCTTTTTCTTTTTTGAGGAAACAATAGGCATCCTACTCCAATTTTATTAAACAAACACGAGGTCTCCTCATCATACAGGTCCCTCCTCAAACTCATCTCCCAATGTCCGCCTCTTTCACCCCTGGCCCAAAGCTCACTGATGAACCCATCTTTGTTCACTTCCAGCTAGAATAATCTGGGATACGTGAATTTGAGTATCTATCACCACACCATAGATGATGCACAAGAACATTGACTCACCAGATCCCACTTTCCATTGGATGGCCCCTCTGAACTTGTCTGCTCAATTTACAGATCTTTGATAATCTAGGTGAGCATGCCAGGAATCTTTCAATCATGAATTCACTACAACAATATTTATCCTCCATTGTCTTGTACCACACAAGGTTTCTATCTTCCAGCCACCTTCGCAACCACTTCTCTCTGAACTTGTCCACCTGATTTCTTACTGCTGCAAACTACATCCCATTTGACTAGATGGACTATTTTATGGGCCCTTCACACTGCTCCACAAGAATCCCTTCTAAATACCATCCAACCAAAGAAGAATGCCCTTAGAAATCTTGAAAAGAGAGAGCAGAAATATCAAGAGATTAGGAAGAACAGCTTGAAGAAGAATGAGTTTATTCCTGAAGCTTAGAAATCTAATCTACCATCATTCCAGCTTCCTTTCAAATCTACCAAGAAGAGGCATCCATTACATCTTAAAAAAGCTCCTAGATGCAATAAGAGGCCAAGATGTCTAATCAGAAAAGACTCAACTCTGCACTCATCTCATCTAGAGCCTCCAACTCTACCTTTTTACATTGTTGCCTAGCATTGAACTCTTGTTGAAGTTAATTAGGAAGCCCAAAAAGAAGTTTAAAGCACTTGCATACCAGCTTTACCTTGCGGACAGACACCTCACTTGTTTTGCACAAAACAACTGTCATCGACACACTAGACATAGGAAATTTGAACCTCGTGGCACTACAACTCAGACCCTCACCCAAACATTCATCTCAGTCATCCTCATCATTCTGCTGAAAGCGTTTGCCACCACCACAAGAGACTATGGAGATATATTTCCCTAGTGGAGATACTTATTCAGCAGGAAGAAGCCACATGTCTTCCCATTTACATAACTGACTTTTGCCATGGAAATGCAAGTGTCAATCATACGGATCTAGTTCAGTTTAAAGTCATGACACTGAAATAAAAGGACATTCAAAACTTTGCTTTTTGACTTTGATCTCTTTTTATCTTTCTATTCGGAAACTAATCCCATATCTCCTCATGATTTTAAAATTGCATATCAAAATAGAGACAAACCCCCTTTTGTTTTAATGATATCACTATGCGGACAATCTTAAAATATGTGGTTTCTTTTTTCTTCATCCTCATCAAATAGATCATAAACCACATTACCATCATTCACGCATCTTGCATGATTTACTTTTATAAGGACTTCATCAAGAGATAGTAACCACATAAAGCATCAAATTTTTGAAGGATTTTCAACACTCCAAAATTCATGTATAAATCAGGAGATCACTCTTGAAGTGTACTCATTAAACCTCTTGTAAAAAGATTGCACAATAAAGCATTGATGGGGCCTTGTTTCCAAATCACCGAGTCTTCATCTTCTAGGTCTAGAGAGAAGCAAGGAAAGACATGTATTATGCAACTTTTCTCTTTGATAAATTGCATTGAAACTGAGGGCATCAAATATTGTTGCATTGAAACTGAGGGCATCAAATATTGTTCTTACTACAAGTAAAAGAATCACAAAAGAGATCATCATTGTTAATTGTGACCTAAAGATTAGGGTAGAGAGTCGTTGGAGAGGATGTATTGAGCCATTTGTCCTAAAAGAGAATAGCCACCCTATTGTCAATCTTAAAGGAAGATTCTCCATTACTTTGTTAGCCATCTCTGGGATGTTCTTCCACACTATCGATATTGGGATCCTTGCTTGAGGCTTCAAAGCCAACCAAAACATCACACATAATATTTCTCCTGAATGACTTTTACCCACATGGATGATGAGCCCACTATAAGTCCCCAAAGTGATTTACCCAAGAGAGCTCGATTCATTGTTTGAAGATTGAGCATTTTTAATCCACACTCCTCTTCAGTACAACAAAAATAGCTCTATTTCACCAAATGGATGCTTCTCTCATTCTCCTTATTGTTGATCTATAAAGCACATACACTTCATTTGGGGTCTCGTACCCATGTCAGACATGGACAAACGTCTACCCCAACACATGTTGGACACACCCCCAAACGTGTCCTGTGAAATGGACCCCAGCTTTCTGGTCCAGACACGGCCCAGGACATGACTTAGGACACGGGGTGCAGGTTATGGGCCATTAACCCAATTACTCAACCCGAACCATTTAAAAACAAAACAAAGAAAGAGTTGCAAGCAGAGCTAGATATATCATTTTCTCACATGAAAAAAGCATAATATTAGGTACAGCCCCGAATGGCCCCAAATAGAGTCCCACGGACAGTCCACGGATGTTTTAATTTTTAAAAAATAATAAACCTCGTCTAATGAGGTATATGCTTTGATGAAAAGTGTATATTGCTCCATTGCAAATTGAATTGATCCATTTCTATAAGGATCAATCCATTCGCCCTTTGTCTCTCTGTGATCTTCTTCTTTGTCTCTCTGTGATCTTTGTTCTTCAATTATTTCTTTTTTGTTTTTTCAATGTTCTTTGTCTTCAATAATATATTCTATGTGTTGAATTGTTGATTCAATAAAATAGTTACTCATTTTTTTATATGTGTTTGTCCTATTGATTCAATGTTCTTCAATAATATGTTGATTCAATAAAATAGAAACATTATTTGGTTTTGTTAAATCAATAAAACAATGATTTTGTTTGATTTTGTAGATTCAATAAAACAGTGACTACGTCTGCAAGCTCACTCTTGAATAGGGGTGCCGGACGAGGTGGTTTGGCATCTTCAACCAAGATTGGGGTTCTCGATTGGCCGGTACTACAGGTTACATGGTGTACAAATCGAAGAAGGTGTGATATTTCAAATTCCCCATGAAGGTCAAAGCCTTTGTGTGGTTACTATATCAATACAAGATGATATCAAAGTCACTCAAAGCTACCTGGGCCCATAATGATGATTGCGCATGCAATCTATGTCATGGTGAGGAGGAGACAACTTCTGTTCATCAATTGCCCAGTGCAGTCTGGTCATGGATGGCATGAGCCACAGAGATGTCAGTGAGCTTTGCAAATCTAGAAGAGAGTGGCTTGGGGGAAGCGAATGAGGGAAAGAGATGATAGAAGTGCTTCCACGAAGATTTCCCAATCTTGAGTGCCAACGGCGGTATGGACGATTTGCCTTGCGCGTAACAAGGTCATCTTCAAGGGAGCATTGCTATACGTGGAAAATATATGGGAATCTGTGATCCGGTACATTAAAGATTGGGTTTTGTGTTAGGGCCAAATGTGTGTTGTATTCGGGGGAAAAGTTGTTCATTGAGGAGTAGAATGTGAGGGAGTATGTGGAGGCCTTAGGAGGGTGGTAGATTCCTCTTTCTATCGACTTCTCAGACCAAATGTTGGGTTTTACCTGTTTTCCTTTGGGTTTCTTTTGTAATTTTGGCTTTCTCTTCTCTTTAATAAAATGGAGGTAGGATGTCTCCTTTTTTAGAAAGATAAAATAAAATAGTGACTACAATGATATGTTGATTCAATAAAATAATGAAACATTCATACTTGTCCATGTAATAATAGATTTCAATGTGTTCATATTTTGTTTGATAGATAATGACTATCGAGAGTACAAGTTCTAATAGCAACCCAGCACCGATAGATGACAATATGCCTCTTCAGAAATATGTTATTAGAGAAGAAAAGAGTGGTTAAGGGGTGGCAATTGGGGATTCCTATGCAATCATTGCCACACAAGTTTAAAGGATTGTATTCAAGAGTGAAGGTCCACTTGCTTCAGATCACCGGTCATGAGATCAAAGTATGTCCCAAGGTGACATCCCAATATTTGAATGTAATGCAAAGAATGGTTGAGGACCCTGAATCGAGGGAGAAGAAAGTTCAAGGAGAGTTTAGCATATTCTACATTCACACTTCATCTTTCTGCTGGGTTCAGAAAAAACATGTTAACGCATTTGCTTCTTTCCACCGATATTTACAAACCATCAGTGGAGCAACACGATTTGAATCCCTACAAAGCCATTCCTCGCTATATTACCTAAAATGTAAAACAATATGTTTTGAAGTTTCAATAATTCTCCTTAACAAATAAATTAACTGAATCAAACATTTTAAGACAAACAGAAGAATTCAATGATTATGATTCACCGGAGAATAGAGGAAAGATGAAACCAAAAATTTGGTGGGTTGTTCATGGATCCTCAATACCCAAAATTCAAAGCATTACCTTCAAATTACTTAGACAACCTTCTCATTTTGTTGTGAGAGAAATTGGAATACTTATTCCTTTATAAACTCAATGAAGCAAAGCAACATTAAGCCACAACTTACCAAAGATTTAGTGTTGTACATTCTAATCTTCACCTCCTGTCAAGAAAGACTCTTCAATACATGCAAGATGAGAGCATGATGTGGGATGTTGGAGGAGATGCTTTTGATTCAATGGAGGGAACCATACTACTTGAAGTTGCAAACCTCTATCTTGATGAGCCAGATTTTGAGGCCGTGTTTTTTGCCAATGATGTTGATGGTGATCAAGACGAGCTACTTGAAGTTAGCTTAAATTGATGCTTGCTGTCTTACTTTTTTACTCTTTTTTATGTATGGAGTATGGATTTATGTTTTGAAACATTTTGATGGAAATGGTGATAGTGTATAATGAATTGTAATGTATATGAGTTCATGACTTATTTACTATGCAATATGTCCTAATTTTCCAAAAATTGTTGTCTCACCATGTACCAGTCATCGTGTCGCCATATCCCTTGTCTATGCTCGTTCTTCATAGTTGTCTGCCCATAGAACTTTCCTTCTAATAACCTCCATTTTACCAAGGATACCAAGTGGTACCTTGAAGATTGGGAAAAAAGAAAGGGAGGCTAAAAAGAATCGCCTCTAAAGCAATTAGATGTTTCCCCAAGTTCAATGATCTACCTTTCCAATTTGAGTTTTCTTCAAATCATTGAATAAGAAGAACTTAATCTCTTTTTCATGGTTCTCACTTCTCATGTAGGGAGAGGAAGACCAAGATATTTGATTGGGAAATTACCAACTTGACAATCAAACTTTCTTGAACAAAATGTTGCCTTGGTGGTAAGGTTAATGTTATCTAAGCAAATTTAGAGTTCACCTTCAACCCTGGGTATCATCTCAAAACATTTGATGAATAAATTGACATCACATTAGTCGCAGAGGAGGATGATATAATCCATATATTGAATAGGTGTGACCCGTGAACCGAATTTAGATAACTCCAATCCTCTAATACAACCACGAGTGATGACATTAGAGGACCACTCCTCTAATCCTCTTATACAACCGGATTCTATTAAGCACATTTGAAATGAGGATGGATATAGAAGGTAAAATTGGGCCCTTTTGACAGTCTTTTCCCCATTTTGAAGTAGCCAACCGCCTTTCAATTGACAAGGATCAACAAGCAAAAGTGCTTTATACAATCATATAGTCATCTCATCCATCTACACGAAAAAATTATAATTCTTTTAAGAGCCCAGAAAGCTAATCATATCTAACCGAGTCATAGGCTTTCTGAAAATCAATTTTCCAAAAAAGACCACTCCATTTATCTTTGTGAACACCATAGTTTAAAATGAACGTGCGGACCGCATATGGGATCGGGTCCACATAAGGTACATGTGGCCGCATGTATGGTACATGCAGTTGTACATTGTGTATTTTTTTATTTTAAAAAATATTAGTATATGGGTTGGGTTTCAAATGCCTGAAGGTAGAATGACCCCTTCAAACAGGATTCAAACTCTTGAAGGAGGAGACAAACCCCATTCGAATGCGGTTCACCCGCTTGAAGTTTTCTTTTGGAATGAATCTCATTCAAATAGGGGTTGTCTCAACTTGTGGGCGTGCGAACCCATTCGAATGGGGTTTGAACGCCTGAAGCCTAGAACGAATGCCGTTTAAATAAGGTTAGAACGTCTAAAGGCCTCCAGTCTTCCATGTTGTAGCATGTGCTGCCATGTGCCCAGCATATGACTACATGCCGCATATGACCGCACATTGATGGCACATGCGACGCATGTGCATGCCAATGTGCGCAGGTTGGCACGTGCGGCTGCACATATCGGTATATGCGGCAACACTTTAAACTACAATGAACAATGACTAACATTCATGAGCAACCAAGAATCCATCAAGTAAAAATCTACCACGGATAAATTCCAACCGGCAATTGTCTACCAAATAAACCAATCACTTCTTTAAGTCAGAGAGCAAGCATTGTGGGAAAAAGAAATCTCATAAGCACCGACAAGGAGACTAATGGAACAATAGTCCCTAATGCCATCCTCACCATTCTTCTTCAGGATCAAAGATATAAATGGAATTAAGGCATGCACAATTTTGACCTCCATCATAATAGGTGTCCACCTCCATAATATCTTCTTTCACCACATTCCAAAAGGCTTGAAAAGAATTTTGCCGGGGAACCTTGTCACTTTCCATATCAAAGATGTCCTGCCTTCACTTCATTGTTCATTGAAAGGAGTCTCCAGATTTTCTTGGCAATAGAGGGGAGTGTGAAGAACAAAACCAACCTTCCATTAAGGGAGCCAATAAGCTTTTGAAGAAATTCTTATGATGGTTTTTTAAAAGCTTTTCGATCTCCTCTTTGCCGATTGGATTGAAAGAATAGAGTTTAACAAAGCTGCTGTTGGCGACCATGTGAAAAAAATTTGTATTCCTTTATCCCGCCTTTAGCCACAACGTTGTGGATCGTGATGCTTTTCTTTCCAGAGAATAAGCATAAGTCTGTCTTTCCTCTTTTTCTTCCACCACAAGGTCTCTGTCGTCCTCTACTTCATCCCACTTGCTAACGGTCTCTTAGACGAGCCTTTTCCTCTCATGTCCTTGATGTTTTACATGACTACCTCCTACCTTCCATCGAAGCCGACATCCACCACTTTTTAATTAAGGATTGAAAATCCTCTTAAAGAAGCCACCAACTTTCAATACCCTATCTAATTAAAGTATTCTTAAAGTCCAATTGCATCAATCAGTTTATTTAGAAACCAAATTTCTCCAAACTCATCAACAAGACTCCCTTACATATTACTTCTACAATGAATAAGTGATTCAAATAGCATGTATCTCGGCTACAAATTCCAATACAAGTTGAGAAAAGGCAAAATAAGCTTTATTTATGCTGTTTCTTCTTTGCAATCAAATTAAATCATATTATTTTAACACATAATGACAAGACGATTGTGAATCTATTATATCACATGACAAAATGATTTCATATATAGCTTTGACTTACAAATCTTGCATGCTAGTCCAACCGCCTATAAAGCCAGGTAATATGCCTGTGAAGTTGTTGTCCATTGCCCACCTGAAAACTTACAATAATAATCAGGTGCTACCTTATAAAAGTGGACTAAAAATGAATTCTTTTATTCAATAAATAAATTGTAGAATTGATTACTTCAATCCACCATGGTTGGAATAATTGAATATCATTCTTCATTTCCAACAATTCTTATTATTGTTTTAAAAATATAGATATAAAGATTCCCACTCCATGTGGAAGGACAACCTTGATCAGCTAATTGGTGATCAAGTTTTCTTTCAACCACGTCAAGTTAACAGTTCTCCTGATTCATCTGACATTTTTAGGAAATTGTGTCTAATGCCTACTAGTTCTACCCATGTATCAACATACAATAATGGTTGAGATACTAGATCATCCCTTGATATTAACATGATTAGAAATATCCTATACTTACACTTCTTTTAAATTCCGCAAGTAGGCAAAGCTCGATGGAATCTCACCGCTCGCTCCACAACTGTCGACATACCTGTTTTGATTTGAAATTGTGAAAATGGCAACCAGCTTGTCTCTTTATGGACAATCGAAACAAGACAAAGAAGAATGTGAGATTCTTTAAGTCATGGAATTAAATAGCATTCAGATTTCTTTAAGTGCGCCTACATTCATTTTTATTTTCAAAGGAAGTCACTATTATGGCAAGAAACAAAATATTGTAAGTCACATCAGTCACTTACAGGTCCATTAACATGCAAACTAATAGACAGTATTTCATATGTATATGTGATGTTTTCAGGCATCATAAAGTCTTCGTACACAACTTTAAACAAAAATCAAGATCATGTATGGAGATTGATATACATACAATTTTTGCAGGTTGATCAAATTTCCAAGCTCAGCAGGGAAAGGCCCAGTAAAGTTATTATGGCCAAAGGACCTACATAAATCAAGCAGAATATCATCAGTAATCAGTTAAGATCTGATAGTGCATTCCACTCATCCCAAAGGACTTATTTTTCACAGTTCAATGCACGTATAAGTTCTGCAACATATCAGTGAGCTTATCAAGCCTTATTTATCTATGGCAGATCCCATTATTTATAAGACCAACATTTTAAAAATCAAATATATATAAGCAGGAAGGGTGTCTTACAGTACATAGAGCTTCTTAAGCTGTCCAAATTCCTTCGGGATGGGTCCGAATAAAGAATTATGTGCAATGCTCCTGATTAATATGGATTGGAAGGAGCATAACATGTTGAAAGATACATAACAAGAAATAAAAAATAAAAAAAACAATCACTTAATCACTTGGTCTAAACTTTGTACATCAACAAACAGCTTTTTTGTCATCTAAGACAAACACTGGTGACTTACAAGATTTGTAAGGAGGAGAGGTTGCCAAGGAATGTTGGCACTTGCCCGGTCAAGAGGTTCTTATCCAACTTCCTGAAATCAAAATGTCAGTAGCTCCAATTCAATATATCCACAAATATGATCTATGGATTAATGATATCATACAATCATCAAAAGGTCAAGGGCCGCAAAAGTGATTCCATTAAACAAGCATATATTTGTTCGAGTATATATTTCACTTTTTTAAGAAAAAAATGTACATCATTAAACAAGTACATTATATACACCTTTTAAAAAACAAATTTAAACTGTATTAAGATTGTAAAAGTGAATGTTAGAATGATTGTCCCTAACATTTTCCATATTCAAGAAAACAATTATGTCATCCAAGCAGGAGGAAAAAAATGGAGAGTGGAGGTCCTCACAAAAAGATCAGATGCTTGAACGTGGAGATCTCATCGGGAATTGGCCCAGTGACATCCAGTTCCATTATTCTCCTAGAAAGAAAAGTGGATGAGTGAGCCACATGATAAATTGTGATGCATTCCTTCTAACTGAACAAGAGCATCTCCAATTGGATACTCCGTTTTAGAGGACTCAAATATAATTAAAAAATTTTAAAAAAGAAAATTGTTTTGGAGGATCATGTGAAATACTACTCCAATCCCACTAATTTTTTTTTAATAAAAAAAAATTTATCTACACAAGCTAATCTCTTATGTTCTTCTACCAAAATAATATTTACTTACCAAAATAAACGTAATTAAATTTTAATTAAATTAAATCAAATCAACATTAACAAAAAATATATAAATCTTAATAGTAACATACTAAAATAATATTTACAAATACACATTAAATATATTCAATTTTGGTCTAATTTTAAATGTCTCAATTAATTATTTCTAATTTTATCAAAGTTATCTATTTTTTTTTAAACAAAAAAAAAAAAAAAAAAACTTTTAAAAAAATGGGTCATCCAAAATGGAGACCCATTTTAGAGGAGATGCTCTAAAACTACCGGAGTGTTGATGCACCCAGCTCCATTTGCAACCAAAAAACGATCCTAGCTTCCCACAGATTATGAAAAATAAAAAAAATAAAAATCATTTTTTCAAAGAAAAACATACATTAATATATCTCAATGTATACTTCAAATTTTTTTATAACAGTATGTATTTCAATGAACAAGTATATTGTTAAAAAAAAAAAAATCGATGAGAGATGCGGATGGGACTGCACGGACATGATTTTCCAAACTAACATATGCTGATTTGCCTATACACACATAGAAACCATATGTTGGAACATGAGATGCTTACAAACGGATAATGTGACAGTTTTTGTCTAAGGAGCAATCGCATTTGATGCCCGGATTGAGTTCCGGATTGTTAATGTCCGCTGTATTGTCAATCGCGGCTCCACTGCATAGTTCGCCACTTCTGTTCCATGAATTGGTGGCGTTGATGCCGAATCTCTGAAATATGGTGTTCAGGGCACTTGCTGTGTACCACCACCAAAAGAAAAAGGAAAAAAAATTTGCAACATCAGCCAAATTTAGAATAGATTGAAGACGAACCTGTTGAAGATTTCATACGAAAGTAACATTGGAATTGAAATGATTCGACCCTTTGAGAGATCCAGCTCCCCAAATGCATTTATTAATCTCAGAAAACGAAGACGTTTTATCAGAGTATTAATTGAAAATTGAGGCGGACTTTGTTGGAGAGAAATGGAGATTGGAAGGAAGGGCAGAAGACGGGGGAGGGCGGGCTGGGATTGGATTGGAGAGGGAAATAGCGTTGCCATTACATGTGAAATTGAAATAATGAAATAAATCTTGATAGCTATGCTTGAATAAGTTAGGATAAGACATAATAACTATTATAAGAAAATGGTGAAATTGTTTATCAGGAGTTATCTATGCCAATGGATAAAAATACTTTTCTCTATTATTTTAAAATTTTTATCTAACCTAACACTTTCTACACACATTCCAAAAATTGTCACATCTATCATATCACACACATATCTCTCGTACTTATTCCCAAACACAAATAATTTATGCAAGGGTATAATTGTCATTTAAAAAGTCATAAACTTTTATCCATCTCTTATCTACCACTTATCCTTACTTTATCCAAGGTAAACTAAACAACAAAAAGATCAATTTTACGTTTTTCAATGAGAATAACAGAAAAGACAACCAAACAAAAATTTACCTATTCAACATGGATTGTTATCTATCCCAGTATAGCTATCAAGGGCGAATAACCTTATGTCACACCCCAAACGGGGTTAAATCTTATGTTTTAAATTTAGCTTTTGAAAATCTATGTTTTATTAAATTTTCAATTGCATAATTTTTTAGTTTAAAAAGAAATATTGGGATTTAAAAAGCTAAATGCTGAAAATATGTTTGGATATGAGTTTTTAAAATTTTTAACTTTTCAAACGTAGTATCTACCCAAACTCATATCTAAACTGACCCATAGCCCCATTTACAGCCCGATACATTATGATAGCCTGATACATTATACTGTGCTATCATAATGTATAACTCTATTTTAGTGTATAACATTATTTTGTTTTTTCATTTTTTCAACTAAAAAAAAATATATTATTATATCACAGTATATATATCATTTCATGTAACAGTATACACTTTAAATGAAGAGTGTATGATTTTTTTAAAAAGAAAAATCGTATAGATTGTAATTGGGACTGCAACGGGTTTGAGTCTATCTTTTTCCTAGATGAAAACGAGAGTGGAGGCCCAAATGAGACAAATCAGAAAATTAATTGAAGCAAAATGTTAAACGCAATTATTTTTTACAAAACCGCACATGTTTTCAGTTTTTTAAAAATAGAAAACATCACCTAACTAAGATATATGTTTTAATAAAAGTTGTGTATTGCTTTATTTTGAGTTGAATGAATCCATTTTTAATAAATGTAAGAAAAAATTTAACGAAATATATAGGACTATATTTTGGCTTGTAAAAAAAAAATTGAGTGTAACAACGCCCTTGAAGTTGGAAAATTATGCATCCCGTCTCCGATCCTTTTTACCGCCCCAAACCCAGTCTCATTTACCTTGTCAGCCATCCAACGATGTATATAGAATATATATGCTGTAGGAGACCAAATCCATCACAAAACGGAATAAGGGATAAGATTGCATAAGTATGAGAGGTAAGCGTAGATACATCTATTATGATTTTATCGGGCAATCCAGAATGGGAGGGCCCAAATTACCCCATGAGTTAAACAGGGTCATCTTCCTCATCAGATTTGGCAAACGATATTGTTCGACCAGGTTAAGTCGGACTTTCACACAGGTCGGATGTTTAATTCCTGGCCGACCAATTTTATCTTTTACAGGGACTAATTTGTCTTTATGACTGTTTATAGAGACTTCAATGTCTACATAATTATATGTAATGGAATATTCCGCGAATATTCCCTTAAGTTTGAATGGAAATTTACCTCAGGGATGATAATTGGGTTTTTGTAAGTTTTCAAGGACTCATACGTCTGTACCAATTTTAGTAGGAACTTACATGGGTTTTCTTATGTTTGTAGGGACTTAGATGTCTTTAACCCAAAAAAAAAAGATGTTCATAATATTAGAATGAAAGTCTATCAAAATCCCACCCATTTGGGTTGGGATTTTGAAATGATTTTTCTTTCATATTTATATCTCTAAAGTCCATGAAATTCCACAAAAGTCTATCACTTATGAAAGTCTTCACAAATCATGTTGAAATTGAATATCATAGGACAATATGTCTTTTTTAAGAAGTCTTAATCGAATAACGCTTGACATTTTGTCCATTATTAATGTCTCAGTCGAATAACACTGGACTTTTTATCAATGAAATTATGTTTCAATTGAAGAACGCTAGATTTTTTGTCCATGAACTAATGTCTTAATCAAATAACATTTGACTTTTTATCTACGAACCAATGTCCTGATTGAATAACTCAGGATTTGAAAATCCATGAATATGGACTTTTTGTACATGAAAGTTCTAATTGACCCCCATTATTTTAGTCAGAGTTATATTGGTTCTTCCTTGTGGATTCAAGGCATACATGGATTTGTAGGATTTTTTTTATGCAGATGTGTCTTATTTTCATATCCATGTGGATTCAAGGAACCTTGCATTGGATTCGCAGGAGCAGTATTTATGAAGAGGTGTCGTCTTCATCTCGTTATTCAAACATCACGCTACACCGGCTGCACCAATAAGTGTTGGATAAAATGTGAATAAGATGTGTATAAGGATTTAAAAGGTTAAAAATGATTTGACCTGTAGGCCCCCTGATTTATAAGAGGTGATGATAGTTGATGTGACATGTGGCCCCCCATGCCACCTTTACCACTGGAATAGATTAGATGAAATAACACAATTCGAAGAAAGACTTTGAATACATATATTAGCTTATTCCCACATATTCTAACATAGTTATACCATATATTCCTCCCAAACAAATAACTTTATTGACTTATTTTCCCCAATTCCCTCCTAATCTTCCTCTGTTCCCCTATCCAAACAACCCCAATGACATTTGTAGAAGACCAAATCTGCACGTAACTGAATTAAGAATAAAGGTATGCGGGAAAACTAGAACCGGATGAGAATAAGGCACGAGATGGGCCTATTCACAAGACCACGTTGGCTGACGGAGCTATCCAATTAGAAAGCCCATGAAGGGTAGACTGCTATTCGGCACACCTCGTCCTAAGAGCAAGCCCAGCATTGTCCATCAGGACGGCCCCATGGGGAACTGGTCATGCATTCGACCAGATTGGAACGACCAGAAGATGAGACAATCGCCCGACCTGACCAGGGAGGATCTAACTTCTGCCCAACATAGATTAAATCTATACCACTAATCTTGTTTTTGATTAATCTAAACCGTTAATTTTATTACACCTCTCTCTCACAAAAAAGAAAAAGAAAAAACTCAGAAAGCCTAGCCGCCTCATTTGGCTGTTGGACCCTCCTTTCTTACCAAAAAAATGGCTTCTCCCCCCTCTTCCAACAACAACCAACAGCTCCTTCGCTCTCTCTTCCAGGATAAGAAAGATCCCTCTCCCTCCCTCTCTCTTCCAGGAAAAACAAGATATCTCTCTCTAATGAGTTTGGTTTCTCTGATTCATAGCTCCCTTTCTTGCTTTTCAGACAAGAAAGTAGGCATCAATGGGTAATGGCTTCCCCCCATCTTCCAACAGGCAACAACCAACAACAAGGGTTCAATCTCCCCCCATCTCTTCAAGCAAAAGCAAAGTCTCTCTCTAAATAGGTTTTGGGTTTCAATTCTTTGATTCATAGACTTTATCTAAAATTCAGGTTCCTCGGATTAGGTTCGAGTTGCATGAATTTTACCACGGGTTGGGTTCGGGTTAAAGTCATTGGGTTGAAATTCAGGTTGAGTTGAGTTCGGGTTGAACATTTTAAACTTTGGGTTGGATTCGGATTAACTCCACCCTGAACCCAACCCGTTCGAGTTGCAGGTATATCAAAAAGTGGTTTGACAAGCTAGGGCTTCATAATTTTATTAATTGAATTTGTGTTTTTTTTTTCTCCTCTTATATACATGCATACACACACATATCAATATTACCAAATTTTTTTTTTTTTATAAAAATCCCTGAAAAAGATAAACTCAGCCTCCATTGCAGCCCTAATTGCAGTCCATATAGTTTTTCTTTTTTTCTAAAAAATCATACGCTCTCCATTTGAAGTATATGTTGTCATATGAAATAAAGTATATACTGAGATACAATTGTATATTTTTTTCGAGTTGCAAAAATGAAAAAAAAATCATGTCATATACTATGATATAAGCTATACGCTATAATAACACAGTGTATATTGCGTTATCACAGTGTATCGAGCTGCAAAGGGGACTGAAAATGGGGCTGCGTGTATCAGCGCTCAAAAATCCCTAAAAAAAAAAAGGCAACCAAGCTGAGAGTAACCAAGTTAGACGAGACTTGACCTTAGATTAAGCTTAGACATAACAATTTTTCAAATGATTATTATCATACAAATTAAATATTTTAAAATTAACTCAAACGTTAACAATATAAAAAAATAATACTTTATGTGCACTAAACAAGCCAAAGAAGATTTGAACTAAAGACCTACAATAAGCAAACCCATGCAAGTCTTTAACTAAGATGCTTAACCCGTGCATGTTTAATTTATAGAAAGGAGGATGTTACACTCAGTCTATTTATAATAAAAAACACAGAAAGTATATATTTTTATTTCTTTTAAATCATATATATGTATGTACTTTTATAAAAGGACGACAATCGCATATGTTTTTATTTTTTTTAAATCATGTATGTAAATACTCTAAATAATTTGAATGGTATTATTTATAGAAAATATAAAAAATTTCAACGAGACATATACCTCTAATCCTCAATACAATGAGTGGAGTGGTAGATATATAAGACTGCATTTTAAATTATAAATTTGATAGAGTACAATAGAGATCTTATGGAATGCTAAGAAATCATGGTATAATGATTGAGATATTGCAATAGAACTAAAAATATAAAAGAGTTTTGTGATGTTGTTAAAATCATTTCTACTAGGTAATTTGTGCCTTGCTCGCCTACGCATAACAAAGATTTTGGTTTAAAAAGCACCCTTTTTTAATTATTGTACAGATAATTAGGAGGGAAGATTTTTGATAGACATTATCTCCAGTTTTCTTCAGCTAATGCTTAATTCAGAGAGAGAGAGAAAGAGAGAGAGAGAGAGAACCTTCAGTTGGGTCAGTTTTGGCTTGAGCATTCGATCTTCCCACAAAGCATGAAAGGCAGAAGAGTAGACCAAAAACAAGTGAATGAAGAAGCAAAGATGACATTGTTAATATAGCTCCCAATTAAGTTTCAGTTCTCAGAATTAGGATCCGAATCTCAGTGGAGAACACAAGAACCACGTTATTATATTTATATAGTGCCTCCCTGTATAATAAATCCACGTACGAAACATGACAATCGATCAACATCAACGGGTCATTTTGGAGAGCTCCGTCTCAGCGATTTTGTCATCCTTGCGGGCCCAGACATTGAAAATGTGGGAAGTTGAATTTATGAAATAGTCTGACCAAATATACGTACCTCATCGGAAGAATCAACAAAAAAAATATGCATTCAATTAGTTTGAATATGTAAATTATTTTTTTAAAAAAATAATGTACTTTATTAACTAAATATAAATATTAAAAATTATTAAAATTTATGCAGACCGAAAATGAAGATGAAAAAAAAAAAGTGATATATATATATATGTTTTTGTTTTCCCAGAAGTCCTTTGGATATCAACAAAAAAAAGGTCATTTCTTATTAGACTTTCTGATTTATTTATTTATTTATTATGATTATCAATATGTATATAAACATAATATATAAATGCAGAGAGGAGAATACATTCTTGACTTAGACAACGGTCCATTAAGGAAACATAACTTTGCATTATATATTATTTATCTCCCATCTCTTCCTTATTTTCTTTTATATCTTTTTGGTGGGTCATGAATCGTGATCACTCTAATGAAATCTATTCATTTGTGTTTACTATCATATAATAATGATTATTTTCAACATAATGTTAACTGATCTGCTATTACATATAATCTGTGGGGACAATTTCATAAATAGTCCATGTCTTGATGGCCATGAAACGAGATATATAACTCTAAACGAGATGAATATCCTGTTAATAATTTTTCTTTTTCATTCGATTAGTCCATACAATACATTATGAAGTTATATATATTTTTCATAAAACACATATTTCAGTAGGGGATGTCTACTGTTTTTTAAAAAAATTGAAACGTGTGCGGATTGTTAGCACTCGTTGTGATCTCTCCCTCCTTGAAAGTTCCAGTGATGTTCTATCTCCCAACAAAGCAAACCCCCTCAAAAAAACGTCTAATATATGTTGACTGGATCCAAAGATGTCCCGTTTGTAATTCAAGTAGTCCAACAATTTGTAGGCAAAGAACAAACCTGTCAGGGCTCTTGAAATAGAACCCTACAGAATCTTTTGGTGCCCTTCGACATTTTTTTGCCCAAAGAACAAAGCAAAATATTGTCAAAAATATCACACCAAGGCCCACCACACTACAGTCACAAAGTAGAGACCGGATCCTCTGTGGTTAAACCACAGAGAAACCCTCTGACGGCCAATTAGAGATTGTCACATAGGCTGGATAATTTTTATTTTATTTATTTTTAATTCTTACCACTAAGAGTTGAACAAATTTTTTTCATTTCATTCTTTCTAGCCATGACTAACGCCTCCAGCTTAGAGTACATAGTCGTAGGTTAGACAAATATAGAATACAAACAAAGTCTACGTAAGGACGAAGAAAGAGCGAAGAAGTTCAGCAAAATCCCGGTAAAACACTCCTACTGCGACAAAGATTACGGATAAAGAAAAAGATCACCTAAAGCTTAAGACAGAGGAGATGAAGCAAGAAAAAAAAGTTTTTAAATGACTCAGGAAATCGAGTAGGGAAAGATAATTTTAAAACATGGGTGCAGATGTAAGTGAGGAGTACGAAGTTAGAGTTTATATCATGGGTGATCCTTTTGAGTAGGTAAGTGATCAGGAGACACCTTATATAGCAGCCATTTACTGGCTATCACAGGGATCTTCTGTGGTTCACCCACAGAGGATCTCAACACCACAAAGTATTCCAGACCGGACACATGCGTTTAGTACCTTCGTTATCCAAATTCACATTTAGTTTAAATAGTTTATCATACTCTTCATAATTTTAAAAACTAATTGTAATTATCTTTATTGCCTTACACTTAACATAGAAGTTTTATTTGTATTTCTCATACGATCAAAATATAAGGGATTATCTCCATGTGCTTCTAAAGGTATTTACCACATTGAAGGAATCTTTGCCAAACGTTTGTCATTTCATAAATTTTGTGATTAGACACAACTATCCTGTTCAAAATGAGATTTCATTGGAGATTTTCTCAAATGAAAAATTCACACATCCATTTTTAACTATAGTTATTTTTGTCTTATTTTTAAAATTTTAATTTTAAAGGATATCCTCATAAATTTTTTTGATTAATTATTCCCTTCATATTCATTAATTTTTATTTTCTAAGATTTATTTTTCTATTTTTGATAGCTTCATTTTTTCTATTTGTATGATAGCCTATAATGATTTTTTATAATTGTTTCATAGATCTTTTAGAAAAATTTATAGTGAAATAAAAAAAAATTAACTCTTTTCAATCTCAACTGTCAATTACTTTAATGAGTCGGTCAAGATCTCTAAACACGATGAAAAGAAAAAAAAAAAAAAAAAAAACTTTCAGTCATCCGATAATCTTCATTTTGTCTTAAGTGATGACTTGTATTGCTACTTTGACATTATTTAGTGTTTATGGTCTCCAATCCGTTCCTTACTTCCTTATAAATCTTTTTGGTGAGTCATGAAGTTTAATAATTCTAACGAAATCTATTGATTTGTGTTTACTAAAATATAATAGTGATTCTTTTCAATGTAATGTTAACTAATCATTCATCCTTCTATTACATGGAGTGAGGAGAGTCCCGCAGACAGTCCATGTACCTTGTAGCACTAGCTGTCTCTCCCTCCTTGAAAGTCTTACTCTATATCCCAAGAAAGAAAATTCCCTAGAATATATATCTAATTGATGTTGACTGGATCCAAAAGACATCCAATTTGCAGTTCAAATGGCCCAATAAGAACAAACCTGTCATGTGGCTCATGAATTGAAGAACCCTACGAAATCTTCTGGTGCCTTCAAACATGTTTTTGCCCAATGCACATGGCAAAATATTTATGAAAGGGCAAGTTGTTACACTCAGTCCTTTTTTACATGATAAAATGCAATCTCATATACATCGTTAGAAATCCATTGAAACATATACATTGTTAGACGGGGTATATAACCTCAATAAATTTTTTTTCAGATTTTGATGCAGATTACGATCTTGGAATCGCATGAAATTTTACATGATGATCTTCTGGATTAGTTATTAACAATGCTTAGTTTTCATTAATTCTTTCATTTAGGCACTCAAATTTTCGTTTTTACTATTTTTAGTCATTTTTAATTTTCTTTTATTAGTATAAAAGGGAAGACTTGTAATTAGTACAAACCTAGGGTTTTCAGTTTTTCATTAATAATATTTTGAATTTCTCCCTCTTCGGGTTTTCTTCCTTGTGAATTTAAGGAGTTTATGGGGTCTCAACACTTGTTGGATCTTTTCAATCATTTCACACTGCATTAGGTGCATGTTATCAGAGCGAGGATTTGCCTGGCTTTGATGGCAAATAACAAAGTGGGAGACAACCAATCTTATTGACAGTGGTCGTGGGTTGGAGGACCTGTGGAAAGCGTTCGAGGAACAATGCGAGTAACTATGAGAGATCCACGAGATGATTGTTGGCCTGAATCTCAACACTAACAACAAGCTACCTGAAGGTGATGGAAGACGTGCTGAGGAATTTTTCAAGGCTGACCTATTGCTAAAAATATGATTTGACGTCCTCTTCGTTATCAATCTGATGATGAAGAAGAGTCGGATGATGAGAGAGACGGACTTCAAGGATATCAGCCGAGGAGGTGGCAAACGGAATCCTACAATTATCGAATGAAGGCAGAGATTCCATATTTCAATGGAAACATGCAAATCGAGGATTTCCTTGACTGGATCTCAAAGATCGAGAGATTCATTGAGACAATGGAGATTCCGAAGGAAAAGATGGTCAAATTGGTAGCGTTTCCATTAAAGGGTGGTTCTGCCATTTGGTGGGACCATCTTTAGGGAATCCAACAACGGCGAGGAAGAGCAGTTGTTTGAATATGGAGGAAGATGAAAGAGCTCCTCATGGATCAATTTCTACCACTAGATTATGAACGATATTCGTTCCAATTGTATAAAAATTTTCGTCAAGCTGTAAGGGTGAAATCACGACGGGAGATGTCAAAGGCGCAAGAGGCGACAAGAGTAATTCCTACAAAAGATGGGATGATTCGAGGGACAACCCATATGATCTACCATCATCAGAGAAGTGTGACGATTGCAATGAACCAGATTTTTGCTCAAATCAAATTCACCAAGAGAGCGAAGTTCTGGTTAAACCATAAGTGGATGATATATATGACGGCGTCAAGTTCACAAAAGAAAAAGGAGAGTGGATAAACTTCATCGTTGAACCAGAGATCGATTGATGAGAAGCAACAAAGAAGCGAAGGATGTTATTATCTCCGTTGATTTTGAAGAGGTTATCGGAGGAGAACAAGAGTCATTTTCCTTAGTGGTGACCTCAAAGATAGAAGAGTCCCTACATAAATTTGTGTTGCAGACTCTATGCACCATCGACAAGAGAGGTTTTGATTGCATCATCGACACGTTTAATGATGAGAACATTGCAACTACCACAATGGTGAAGAAGCTTGGACTACAAATCCAGGTACATCCAATTTTCTACATGATTGATTTGATTGAGAAGTAATTTGAAGTCAAGAAAACGTCTCTTCTCTTGTCAAGGGTGAAATACAAGGAAACATTAATTGAAGAGCAGAAGAACTCGAGGACAAGTTCTTTTGAAGAAGAGGAGTTTGATGTAAAACAAATCGATTTTGATGTAGATCACGATATTGGAATCGCAAAAAAATTTTACATCGAGATATATATCATGATGATATTCTGGAATAGTTGTTATACAACTGACAATACTTAGTTTTCAAAAAAAATTTCATTTAGGCCTTCAAATTAGTGAATTTACTATTTTTAGTAATTTTTAGATTTGAAATATGTCCATCATACTAATGCAGCGAAAAACTAAAGCAAAGATCCAATAAGCGTTGAGATCCTTAAACAAACTCACAGTTCTCAAAAGAGAAGAAACTCAAAATTATATTAATAAAAAACTATAAACCCTAGATTACAAGTCTCCCTTTTATACTAATTAAAATTACTAAAAATAGTGAAAACAAATATTTGTTATAATTAAATCTATAAGATCTTAGGAGATCCTTAGAATTGAAAGAAATCAAATCCGAGTTGTTATGATAAAGATATTCGGAATCTAAAAGGTTACTAAAAGTAGTAAAAAGATTATTTTGAGGGCTAAAAATAAAATAGAAAATAAGCGCGCGTTGTGGCATAGCGACAACTCTTAAAGATCTCATCGATATTTAGTTCCAATAAAAATTTCATGTGATTCTGCGTTCAACGCATCTTTGATTTCTACTAGCCGGTTTTTTCTGTAATTACTTAGAAATATCAAAAGTGGACCTTTTAGGGTTCATCGCCCAAGAACGCGTCGGTCATCCGTTCTGCATCAATTCAACTTAAAATGGAAAAATATAAACTTTTCATTAAAACATATACCTCGTTAAATTTTATTTACTATTTAAAAAAAATAAAACATATATTGTTTGTGTTTTAAACAGTAAAAAAGACTAGTTCTAACATTTTCAGACCGTACCTTTGTTATCCAAATTCACATTTAGTTTAAATAGTTTATCATACTCTTCATAATTTTAAAAACTAATTGTAATTATCTTTATTGCCTTACACTTAACATAGAAGTTTTATTTGTATTTCTCATACGATCAAAATATAAGGGATTATCTCCATGTGCTTCTAAAGGTATTTACCACATTGAAGGAATCTTTGCCAAACGTTTGTCATTTCATAAATTTTGTGATTAGACACAACTATCCTGTTTAAAATGAGATTTCATTGGAAATTTTCTCAAATGAAATTGGTGGATGTGTGAATAATAAAATTCACACATCCATTTTTAACTATAGTTATTTTTGTCTTATTTTTAAAATTTTAATTTTAAAGGATATCCTCATAAATTTTTTTGATTAATTATTCCCTTCATATTCATTAATTTTTATTTTCTAAGATTTATTTTTCTATTTTTGATAGCTTCATTTTTTCTATTTGTATGATAGCCTATAATGATTTTTTATAATTGTTTCATAGATCTTTTAGAAAAATTTATAGTGAAATAAAAAAAAAAATTAACTCTTTTCAATCTCAACTGTCAATTACTTTAATGAGTCGGTCAAGATCTCTAAACACGATGAAAAGAAAAAAAAAAAAAAAAAAAACTTTCAGTCAGTCATCCGATAATCTTCATTTTGTCTTAAGTGATGACTTGTATTGCTACTTTGACATTATTTAGTATTTATGGTCTCCAATCCGTTCCTTACTTCCTTATAAATCTTTTTGGTGAGTCATGAAGTTTAATAATTCTAACGAAATCTATTGATTTGTGTTTACTATCATATAATAGTGATTCTTTTCAATGTAATGTTAACTAATCATTCATCCTTCTATTACATGGAGTGAGGAGAGTCCCGCAGACAGTCCATGTACCTTGTAGCACTCGCTGTCTCTCCCTCCTTGAAAGTCTTACTCTATATCCCAAGAAAGAAAATACCCTAGAATATATATCTAATCGATGTTGACTGGATCCAAAAGACATCCATTGCCGTTCAAATGGTCCAATAAGAACAAACCTGTCATGTGGCTCATGAATAGAAGAACCCTACGAAATCTTCCGGTGCCTTCAAACATGTTTTTACCCAATGCACATGGCAAAATATTTATGAAAGGGCGAGTTGTTACACTCAGTCCTTTTTTGCATGATAAAATGCAATCTCATATACATCGTTAGAAATCCATTGAAACATATACATTGTTAGACGGGGTATATAACCTCAATAAATTTTTTTTCAGATTTTGATGCAGATTACGATCTTGGAATCGCATGAAATTTTACATGATGATCTTCTGGATTAGTTATTAACAATGCTTAGTTTTCATTAATTCTTTCATTTAGGCACTCAAATTTTCTTTTTTACTATTTTTAGTCATTTTTAATTTTCTTTTATTAGTATAAAAGGGAAGACTTGTAATTAGTACAAACCGGTTTTCAGATTTTCATTAATAATATTTTGAATTTCTCCCTCTTCGGGTTTTCTTCCTTGTGAATTTAAGGAGTTTATGGGGTCTCAACACTTGTTGGATCTTTTCAATCATTTCACACTGCGTTAGGTGCATGTTATCAGAGCGAGGATTTGCCTAACTTTGATGGCAAATAACAAAGTGGGAGACAACCAATTCTATTGACGATGATCGTGGGTTGGAGGACCTGTGGAAAGCGTTTGAGGAACAACGCGAGTAACTACTAGAGATCCACGAGATGATTGTTGGCCTGAATCTCAACACTAACAACAAGCTACCTGAAGGTGATGGAAGACGTGCTGAGGAATTTTTCAAGGCCGACCTATTGCTAAAAATATGATTTGACGTCCTCTTCGTTATCAATCTGATGATGAAGAAGAGTCGGATGATGAGAGAGATGGACTTCAAGGATATCAGTCGAGGAGGTGGCAAACGGAATCCTACAATTATCGAATGAAGGCAGAGATTCCATATTTCAATGGAAACATGCAAATCGAGGATTTCCTTGACTGGATCTCAAAGATCGAGAGATTCATTGAGATAATGGAGATTCCGAAGGAAAAGATGGTCAAATTGGTAGCGTTTCCATTAAAGGGTGGTTCTGCCATTTGGTGGGACCATCTTTAGGGAATCCAACAACGGCGAGGAAGAGCAGTTGTTTGAATATGGAGGAAGATGAAAGAGCTCCTCATGGATCAATTTCTACCATTAGATTATGAACGATTTTTGCTCCAATTGTATCAAAATTGTCGTCAAGCTGTAAGGGTGAAATCACGACTGGAGATGTCAAAGGCGCAAGAGGCGACAAGAGCAAGTCCTACAAAAGATGGGATGATTCGAGGGACAACCCTTAGATCTACCATCATCAGAGAAGTGTGACGATTGCAATAAACCAGATTTTTGCTCAAATCAAATTCACTAAGAGAGCAAAGTTCTGGTTAAACCATAAGTGGATGATATATATGACGGTGTCGAGTTCGCAAAATAAAAAGGAGAGTGGATCAACTTCATCGTTGAACCAGAGATTGATTGATGAGAAGCAACAAAGAAGCAGAGGGTGTTATTTTCTCCGTTGATTTTGAAGAGATTTTTGGAGGAGAATAAGAGAAGTCATTTTCTTTAGTGGTGACCTCAAAGATAGAAGAGCCACCACATAAATTTGTGATGCAGACTCTATGCACTATCGACAAGAGCATTTTTGATTGCATCATCGACACGTTAATGATGAGAACATTGCAACTACCACAATGGTGAAGAGGCTTGGGCTACAAATCAAGGTGCATCCAATTTTCTACATGATAAATTTGATTGAGAAGAAATTTGAAGTAAAAAAACATATCTTCTCTTGCCAAGTGTGAAATACAAGGAAACATCAATTGAAGAGCGGAAGAACTCGAGGACGAGTTCTTTTGAAGAAGAGGAGTTTGATGTAAAATATCGATTTTGATGTAGATCACGATATTGGAATCGCAAAAAAAATTACATGGAGATATATATCATGATGATATTCTGGGAAAGTTGTTATACAACTATCAATGCTTAGTTTTAAAAGATTTCTTCATTTAGGCCTTCAAATTAGTGATTTTACTATTTTTAGTAATTTTTAGATTTGATATCTCCATCATACTAATGCAGCAAAAAACTAAAGCAAAGATCCAATAAGCATTGAAATCCTTAAACAATGCCACAATTCTCAAAAGAGAAGAAACTCAAAATTATATTAATAAAAAACTATAAACCCTAGATTACAAGTCTCCCTTTTATACTAATTAAAATTACTAAAAATAGTGAAAACAAAAATTTGTTATAATTAAATCCACATGATCTTAGGAGATCCTTAGAATTGAAAGAAATCAAATCCGAGTTGTTATGATAAAGATATTCGGAATCTAAAAGGTTACTAAAAGTAGTAAAAAGATTATTTTGAGGCCCTAAAAATAAAATAGAAAATAAGCGTGCATTGTGGCATAACAACAATTCTTAAAGATCTCCTCGATATTTAGTTCCAATAAAAATTTCATGTGATTTTGAGTTCAACGCATCTTTGATTTCTACTAGCCGGTTTTTTCTGTAATTACTTAGAAATATCAAAAGTGGACCTTTTAGGGTTCATCGCCCAAGAACGCGTCGGTCATCCGTTCTGCATCAATTCAACTTGAAATGGAATAATATAAACTTTTCATTAAAACATATACCTCGTCAAATTTTGTTTACTATTTAAAAAAAATAAAACATATATTGTTTGTGTTTTAAACAGTAAAAAAGACTGGTTCTAACGTTTTTCTTGATGAATATCACACAAGGCCCACCAGAGTACAATACAAAGTATTCCAAACCAAAACATACTATGCGTGTAATACCTTCGGTATCCAAATTCACATTTAGTTTGGATATATAGTTCATAAATTCTTCGTAACTTAAAAAGCCAACTCTAATTATCCTTATTGCCTTACACTTTAACATCGAAGTTTTTTATTTTTATTTCTCATACCATAAAAATACATGTAGAGAAGGGATTATCTCCGTACTTGTACGGGTATATACCACACTGAGAGGAATCTTTACCAAATGTTTGTCACTTCATAAATTTTGTGATTAATTAAACACAATTATCCTATGCTCAATGAGATTTCATTGGAGATTTTCTCAAATGAAATTGGTGGATGTATGAATAATAAAATTCAAAATATGGCTCACAATTCCATCATAATCACCTTCATCACTGACTATAACCATTTGGAAGACTTCATTTCATTAAGAAGAAAAGACTTTCATTAAGAAGACTTCAATTCATTAAGTTTGTCCAAGTTACAGCTGCGACGATAGCTCACCTCAACTTGAGAGCAATTAATGCTTGAACTGACCTCAAATTATTGGTCAATACAACTATGATTAAAATAACATTGTATAATTAATAAGGAAGCAAACCACAACATTCATATCATGATTTCTTATTCAACTACCTAAATAAATGCTTTCATTGAACTTAATCCCATAAGAAAGGGTGGGAAATCTTTTGGGAACGGCTGTCCTCAACACCCTTTTTTCTGATCCCCCACCTTGTTGAATCCATCACCATCAAATTCTATTAATCCTGAACCTGTATGTGTTAAATGATAACTTACATCTTTTTGCAGGTCCTCAGGTGCCCCGACCAAGGCGGTCGGTCCACCTAGGACCCAATCTTTTGAGACCCCAAAATCCCAAAAAATATATATATGATTTCATATTTTATTTGGATTTTTTATTTTATTTTTATAAATTTATCCATTTATTTTAAAATCTTCTTTTATTCTCTAAGTTTGAATGGGAGAACATGGGAGGAATATGGAAGAATAGAAGAGAATAAGATCAAAAGACTATTAGTTTACAAGGATCAAGAGTTCTATCTATGCCATAATAAGGCATGTTTGGTTCACAAGAAGGATTGGGATTATGTGAATCCTGGGATTTCAAATCCAAGTGGATTGGAATTGAGAATCGTGTCAACCTGTTTGGTAAGGAACATAATTCAGAAAATAGGATTGGGTGTGTTTGTTAATACCTAGATTACAATATAAAAAAATATATATTTCCAAAAATACCATTTCTACAAAATCAAACATATGTTAACTCAGATTCAATTTTACATTATTTAATACACACACACACATATCTTATAAAATTACCCTTTGTTTAATAAAATTCTAACAATTTTTTTTTTTCAATTTTATAACATCGAAATTAATTATTTATGTTTAAAATAAATTTTTCCTTCAATGTTGTAACATCAACAAACAATATGTTGGTAATACAAGTAAAATAAAATAAATTATTAATAGGCGATCGTACAAAATTAGAAAAAATAATCATATAAGTTTAAAAGGGCACATTTAATTATAACAATATATTCATTCTTCACATCAAGTTTTCTTACTCCAAACAAGCCATTACTACATCAAATTGTTATTCATTAAAAAAAATTTAATTTTCATTCAAGTGAATAAGATGAGAGTAACAACTATATATCAAAGTAATTTACAATACATAAAATTATTCATAACAAAATATTTCAGTCTTGTGAATAAGATCAACAACTATATAATAATAATATTATAAGCAAATGTTCATGTTTAAATTTTTTATCTTAAAAAATACAAAGCAAATTAAAATATATATATATAAATTCAAACAAAAAAAAAAGAACAAACGGGTGATTAAACTAAAGAATATTAAACTAAGGAATGAAAAATTCATATCAAACCGATTGATAAATCCACATCAAATGGGTGATTAAATTAAGACATATTAAATCAAGGAATAAAAAAAATCAATATCAAAACCAACCACATGCGATGATGAATAACTAATAAACACAAAAAAATATATAATTACCTATTAAATCTATGCGTTGATGAATAACAAATAAACAAAAAAATGAAGAAGAGGTTTCGTCATACAGAGAGGGTTCGGATGTTTTTTTTTTTTTTAGGTGGATTTTTGTGTTTTTTTAATGGGATTTTTAATTTTAAGTCCCTACGAACCATCATATTTAGTGATCGATCCCTCTCTTCTTCGTATTTAGGTTTTAGTCCCCAGGTTTAAATGATAGTTCCTTTTTAGTCCCTGAGAGGGACCTATCCATAAATTATTTAATTTACTTTTTAGTCCCTGTGAAGGACCTATCCATGAATTATCCTTTAAATGGTGGACTGGTGGAGATGGAGAACAATTTTGGCGAGACTACAAACCTCCTTTTTTTTTCTTTTGAAATATATAATGATAAAAAAATTTGATCATTATATGATTATTTATTTTAGCAATAATGATTTTTTGACCCCAATTGGTAGACCCCATTTGGTAAATTTGAATTACCCGCTTTATTCTTCTTATCTAAATGGAGAGGTTTTCTCCATAACCAATTCTTTAAATCTCGAGGTGGTTATGATTTGGGATATTCTCTCTCTTTTTCAAGCAATTAGTTAAATTGGATGCCAAAAAAAAAATATTTATATTTTTTTTTATTCAGATTGATATGTGGAAATGAAAAAAAATATCGAATTTAGTTTTGATGGGGATGGAGGAGAATTATAATTACTCAAGTAATTTTTTTTTTTTTGGCGACCTGATTGTGATGCAAAAATGGCGGTTCATTCATATTAGGCTTTTCGATCTGAATAAAACATGTTATTCTGATTTTACATTCATCTTTGAATCATCATAAAAAATTTTGAGATCGGATTTAATTGAAATTCAGATGCATGGCCACTGTATCTAGATTTTTAGCTTTGCATGATCATTATTCAGTTCAATTTTTGAGATCTGAATAAGTACAATTTGTATAATCATTTTTGTTGTTGTGCTTATGTATAATTATGCATATTGAGTCATTCAGCATATTTTTAGCCTTGCATGATCATTATTCAACTCATTCAGATTCAAGATACACTTTTATCTAATGTAAAGTTGTTAATTCAGATACACATTATCTGAATAATTTATCCAACCCAATTTGCTATTTGTTATATTTGTTCGGATAGATTTGATTAATGTGTATCTGAATAAAATATTTAATTATTTTGTCATGTATATTTAAAGATTTTTATTAATCTTCTAAACAATGCCTTATTAGCATGTAGACAATAATTGTTTTATATGAATTTCATATTAATATTGTATCTGAAATCTGTATCTGAAATTTTTTAGATACATGTGTATTAGAAAAAACAAATATAGGACTATATCCAAATCTGTATATGTATCTAAAAATACTAATATACTCATATCTATCTGAAATTCTAATATATTCATCTATATCTGTAGTTGAATCTGAAAAAAAATGGAAGTAGAGGTCGGAGAAGGTGGAGGTCGGAGAAGAGCTCGAAAGGTAGCCGATCTACCTCTCATATGATGGAGGGCAACGAGAGCAATCCAAGGGTGGTGATGCCGGTCGCCGTAGATGAGGAGGCCGGTCGGAATGAATTTTTGAAATGGCGGATGCCTTATGAGGGTAAAAAAGAAATTTTTCAAGAGAGAGTGCTAGAGGCAGTTATATAATCCCAATTAATGAGGGATTGTTTTTTAGAATAAAAAACTCAAATATAAAGAAATAGTAGTATTGTCTTTGCTCTTTTTACATTTTAAAAGGTCAAATAGGGAACCAATCAGATAATGACATCTATTGGGGCTTTTCAATGGGACTTAAATTTTGGGGTTCATGTAACAAGACCCTTACCCTTATTTTGGCTATTGAAAAAAGGATAATCTGGGTAAAAAAGTCTTTTTTCAATCCACCTAGATAGGGATTGGGGGAATACCACCTCTTGAGTGAGATTTTCAATGCCCCTAATTAAGGATTCTCAATCCCTCTCTTCCAATCACAATCCCCATTTTAGAAATAATAATGATTCCTAGGCCCCATTATAAGCCCCATGAGGTGGCATGTGCTTAATACCTATTATACCCTCCATGTTTCTTTAGGTAACTACTCCCCATTTCACTGTTTTTTTTTCTGGAACCCAAAAAAAATATAAAAAAAATCTACTATAAGAATTCAAGAATCCCTAAAGAAGAAAAAACAGAGAAAAAATGGTGGAAGCTTTGTTCCTCCCTCCCAACACAAGCGTCTGCCCCTCCTCCCTTCGCCGCCACCAGCAGAGATCGCTCTACGCCACCTTCGCTGCCTGCGAAGGAGGAGAGAAGCCCAGTCGCAGCCCGATCTCCTGCTGTTCTTTCTTCATCGGCCTCCTGCCCTTCGTAGGACTGTAGCAGATCTGAAAATTTGATACCGAGAAGTTTGAAAACATTGATTTGTTCTTTTTCGAGTTGGATCTCCCATCAATGTCTTCTGGATCAAGGTTGACAATTGTTTTTTTTTATCATATTATGATCTTATTGGAATGCAAGTCATATCCGAAATTAAAATTAACATTTTTATGATCACATATTCAATCTATGTTACATGTTTTCAATTTAGAAAATGAATTTTTTTTACATATTGATCGTCATATGACACTTTTTTATTTTGTTTCGTTTTAATTTCATAAATGTAACACTCGATATTGTTACATTTAATTTATATATGGTTTATGTGATGTTGACTGTTTTTGTCCCAATATCTTTAATGTAACACTTGACACTGTTACATTTTATATATAGATAGTTTGTGTGATGTTACTGTTACATTGCTGACGATGTAAATAGTTATTTTTTAAATCTGTGTTATTTTTGTTACATTTGTAAATGTAACAATCAACCGCATGTGTGTATTGATTTATATTTTTTACATTCATAAATACACAAGTCACCTACAGGTAAATTGCATGGAATGTAAAACATTTAGGTAAATGTAACTGTTATATTACATTTATGTAAATGTAACAGTTTTTATGAAAATGTAACAAATAGTTCATGTAATATTTGTTAAATACAACTCACAACAAAAAGTGTGTTTGATATTTTCCATAAAATGTAACTGACTATTGAAGAGAAGAGCTGTTTTTAAATTGTTTAAACATTGCATGAAATGTAAAACATTTATGTAAAATGTAACAGTGTTTATGTAAATGTAACAAATAGTTGTAAGGGATGTAAACATGTAGGAAATGTATTTGCATTGTGTGAGATGCATCTCATTTATGTAAATTAAAAAGATGTTTGTCAAATGTTAGAATGTTCAGTTCGTAACAATAATAAAAAAAAATTGTGTTTATTACGAATGTAATTTGGAAAAAAGAGTAGGCCGTTTGAAGGATTTTGACGAAAAACAATTTAGATAAATTTTGGTGTAATTTAGGTAAGTTTTGGTTTAACTGAAATAGAAAATTCAATTACTAGGTAAGGATTTCAAAATTCAAATTTTGAAATAGGTAAATTTTAGTATAACCGAAATTGATGTGAAAGATTAACAACTGAATAGAGGAAAATGAAGGATTTGGGTTAATAAGATATATTTTTAATGAAAGCATATCCATATTTTGGCATTTTACCATATTTCAAAAGTCAACAAGCCAACCAATAAGGTGTTGACACCTCATGGGGCTTGTGAGTACGGCTTATATTTTAGGGCATGGGTATCACCACTCTTTTAAAAATTATCTAAACAACTTATTGACCTGGATTGGGAATCCAGGCACCCAATACTCTTGTCCAAACAGACCCTAGGTGAAAAAAAGCTGGTATTGGTATTCCATGTCTCCTGTAGAATTGTGTTATTCTACTCAATCTATTCCACTGATATAAAAAGAGACACTAAATTAGGGGAACCACATGTCAATTCAATGAGTGCTGCTACACTCAGTTTTTCTCTCAGTCCAAAACCCAGACATATATACCTCGTTACAGTTTCAGTTAAGCATATACCTTGTTAAATGATATATATACCTCATTAATTTTTTTCTTACACTTACTAAAAATGGGTTCATTCAACTCGAAATGGAGTGATATAAAGTTTTTATCAAAGCATATTCCTCATTAGATGATTTTTACTATTTAAAAAAAATAAAAACATGTGAGGTCTGAGTTTTGGTTGATGAATGTGACTGAGTGCATCATTTTCCCAAATCAATTTTTTCACCTTTTATAAACTCTTATTCATATGTTAATCATTTTTTATCTACAACTTATTCATTATCAAACAAACAATAAAAAACTTTATTATTATATTTCTTAATGAGAATAACAAAAAATGATTTATTCTTTGCTTATGCGAGAATAATTATCTATTCTAGAATATTTTACCTGCTCAAACGGTGTTTGAGGGCTGAGGCAGGAAATTTCAAGTTGGTTTTTTTTCTTTGGTTGTTGTTAACTCAAGTTCCACACCACATCCCCATGACTAGGCTTGTCAACGGATCGGGTCCGAACTGAGTCAGAGTGGACCCGGACCCGACCCGTGGCAGGACCGGCGGTCCGGGTCCAACCCAAGACCTGGCGGGTCCTTGGAAATGTGGACCCAGACTCGGACCCGTCGGACACAGGTCGGACCCGACCCAAGGATAGTTGATAAAACAAAGAATTCCAAACTCATGAATTTGTTTGTCTTATCATTCTATTAGAAAAAATTTATAATAAAGCATTAATTATTATTGAGCTTTCTAACTGGTGTCCTGATATTATGCTTGAACATATTTTTGTACAATTCAAAAGAACTGAATGAATTACTAAACAACATTCAAAGTAAACAGAAATCTAAACAATATAATAATGAATTAAAAGAGAGAGCTCATGGTTATTTGTGTGACAAAGTAAATAATAAACACTTACACTTGTAACTTGATAAATAAGAAACAAAATTATGGGTCAACTAATACTAATAATCATATAATATATGAGCATATATTAATAAAACAGTCGGGTCTCAGGTCCAACGGGTCGGTGCGGGGTGGACCCAGACCCGTTTATATGTTCGGTTCCTGGTTATATCGGGTCCGGGTTTGAACACGACTCGTTGACAGGCCTACCGATGACTGATACTTGGCTTGTTGTTATGTTATTAGTATTTATTTTATTTATTATTTTACAAAAAAGTTGATCTTAATAGATGATGTGCTATGTTTTATTTTCGGCTTTTTTTAATTTTTATCCCATTTTAATTTTCTTTGTTCCTATTTTATTAGGATTTATTTCTACAAAGATGAATTGTTTTTTTTTTTTCAAAATACTTTAAAAACTTTAAATGATGGTAATCAATAAAAAAAGTTGTGTCAACGAAGAGCCCATTTTAAAACTTGGTCTAGGACTCAAGCCAACCATTTTTCAGGTTCCACCCTACTTATGTCATAATAACTTTATTGGATGACTCCCTCTATCTGTATGAATTTTGTTTAATTTATGCATTCCTTGATCGCCTATTCCCAAAACCTCTCTTGGGTAAATATTATAGGATAGATAATTATTTCAATAAAGATAAGGAATAAGTCATTTTTCATTTCTTTATGTTTTAAATTATTCTCATTAGCAAACATAATAAATAAGTTTTTTTTTGTTTCGTTGGCCATGAATAAGTTGTAGATAAAGGGTATATAAGATATGAATAAAGCATTATAAAAAATAAAAAAATTAATTTAATTTTAATTTGTGAGCCACCCAATTTATAAGAAAGGAAAATAATTCACAAACCCCATTACATAGGCCCCATGTAAGCCTCATGACGTGGCACTAATGACATTATCGATAATACCCTTGAACTTAATTGGAGAAACCTCCACCGGATTAATTGGACAGTTATGATCTTTTTCCTGTTTTGGGTTTTTTTTTTTAATCATCAATTGATAATTGAATTACATCCTCAATTTTCTTCGAGAAATGTTGATAATTCTTCGAAGAACCCATTGAAGCAGATCAGATATGATATTTGATTGGCTTTTGAATTCAGATTTGATTTCTACAAGACTTCTCAGCCGTTTATCTGATCGGAAAAACAACAGAACATATTGGTCTTCATATCAATGTCTCGTGATTCAGGTGTGACGGTTGTTATTGTATGTTCTTGCAATTATTTTTTTTCAAACTTATATGCATTATTTTTCAAAAGATAGTTACATACTTACATTCCAAACTAATCAATATATTTATACATTTTTTTATAATTTAGTTACATTTATGAATGTAACTAATTTGTTATATGAATATGTTGTAAAAGTTAATTATATTCACAAATGTAATTAACATTTTTGTGCAATTCATCAATTTGGCTATCTTTTTCAATGTCTTTCGATTCAAGTATGACCTTTGTTATTGTTTGTTTTTGCATTTAGTACAATTTTTTCTTGAATTTGTTCTTTGATATTAAATATGACAATCTTTGATCTGGCTTTTGTTTATAAGTTTTTCTTTGAATCTAGTGTTCGATGTTAAATATGTTTTTTGGAGGATTTTATAGAGTTTTGATGTTATATTGGCATATGGTTGTGTTACTTTTTCAAACTAATATGAACTTTTATGCATTATATTTTGTAAGTCAGTTACATTTTTGAAATATAACTGATGTTTACATGTCTTAAATAATAAAAGTCAATTAACTAAACTATTTGTGTAATATATTTTAAACCTAAGTTATATTCACAAAATATAACTGACTTTTTTATCTGATCTTAGTGTTTTGTTAAAAATCAGTTACAAAAAGTGGATATGAAGGTCAAAAAAGGTGGAATCCGGAAAAGATTGAAAAAGTAGTCGAACCACCTCTCATATGATAGAGAGCGACAAAAGGAATCCAAAGGTGGTGAGCCGTTCGTCGTAGATGAGCAAGTCGGTCGGAATGATTTTTTAAAGTTACTGATTTTTTATAAAAAAAAAAGTTAGAAATTTTTGGAATGTGTTTAGGAAGGAGAAACCGTAAACGAAAATGGAGGGGTTTGACATATGAACGTGTGATTTAAATAGGGTAGTTCTGTACTTTGCTTTTTTATCCTTTTGTAAAGATCAACTAGACAGCTAATAAAAATTTGACACTTCATGAGGTCTATGAGTGGGGCATATATAATGGGGCCTGAGTAGCAGAACTTGTATAAGAAGTGATGACAAGTGATTTAATATGTAGGCCCTCATCCAAACCAGTAAAGTAGATTGGGTAAAATAACTCAATTTCAAATGAGACTTAGAATACCAATACTAACTAACTTATTCTCTTTTATTCTAGCATAGTTATGCCCACAATGTAAAAATGTTTTCAAAAAAACTCTTTAATGAATCGGATCTGAACAGGTCTATTAGGTTCTTGAAACTGGCATTCCTGGACAATGGTTGACTTGGCCGTCTAGGTCCATATTACCTTGGATCTGAATCCATTTTACATGTCTACTGTTATTAGGGCCGCAATGTAACAAAACATTTGTGTAAACATTTATCTCCGAAAGGGATGAAATATAAAATACAAATACAAGCATATATTTTATGGTGGCTTGCTTGCCTATTTTTCACATAATGACTTGAATTCCATTTGAACTTCCACTCCATCTTTTTTTAATCTCATTTTCGATCAATTCATATTTACTCTAACATAGTATATACTAATTTATGTATATGAAATTATTTATTTATTTATTTATTTAATTTGTGAAGTGATGTCAAACCAATGAAAGATGTTACAAACAACTCAGCATATAGTCTCCACATAAGTTGAATTTTTCTGTGTATAATTCATGTAATAATGTTCATTTATAAAAAATAAAATATTTTATATATTTTCTTCTTATTTATATTTAAAAAAATGAAAAATCGCATGCTTCGTCTAATAAAACACATGTATAATGAAGAGCAAGGGAGTACGTAATAATGTCCACAATCAAATTATTTTCTCTACATTTTTGCCACAACTATAAATGGAAAATTGTCCATATCATTTTACTTTTATTTTTTGATGAAGCATTGATTCATTCAACCTATTTTTTAGCTTTATTTTTAGTCGTGTCTCTTTTATGTTGGTATAATTTTCAAATAAAGACATATGATCTGAAAGCCAATGCTTGGATTAACAACAGAAAGGATGTATATTTATTAGTTATCCGTCATTAGGGTGATGCATAAACAGAAGATAATGAGGAATAGAGAATAAAGAAAAAACTATTTATTTTAGGATAATATGTAGTTTCTATAGCCCAAAGTTGAAGTCATAGTGGAAATATATTTAGAGATTGCAAAATATATTTCTAAGATTCTGGAGATTGTGAAATCTGTCTCTAAGATTCTTGAGATCACTAAATCTGTTTATTTCTAAATTTGTTTGTTTCCTCTTTAGATTGTTTGTTTCCTCTATATATGTTCTTGAGGAAAACAAAATATTTGTGAGGCACATATAGACAATTCTTCTCAATAAAATCATCACCGCCGCCCGTGGATGTAGGCAATTTGCCGAACCACGTAAATTCCTTGTCTTCTGTGTGATTGCTTGTTTGATTTGTTCGTCTTCTCTCTCAAACCCTCAAACCTAGATCTATTTGGGGAGGTTTTCCGCAACAAATTGGTATCAGAGCCTAGGGTTTCTGAATCCTAGGGTTTCCCTTGGTGAGATCTAGAGGTTCTTTGATTAGATCTGAGATTCCATTGCTCAGATCTAGGATTTCTTTGAGTGGATCTAGAATTTTTTCAAATTCTAGGGTTTTGTTCATTCAAGAAAAAATCAAAGATGGCGAGGGTTTCGAACGCGAGGTTCGATGTTGAGAAGTTCGACGGAAAGATTAACTTCGGACTCTGGCAAGTCCAAGTTAAGGATGTCTTGATCCAACAAGGTCTTCACAAGGCGTTAGACGGGAAGGAGAAAAAGCCGAGTTCGATAAAGGATGATGATTGGGATGACTTTGACCTTCAAGCGTGCAGTACCATTCGTTTGTGTCTGGCAAAGGATGTCTTACCCAACGTATCGATGGAGAAGTCTGCGGCGGCAATCTGGTTGAAGCTGGAGAGTCTGTACATGACGAAGTCCTTGACTGGTCGTCTGTACTTGAAGAGACAACTCTATACACTGCGGATGAAGGAAGGTACGTCTATTGCAGAACATCTTAATTTATTTAGTAGACTAGTTTCTGAACTAGGAAAAATAGATGACAAGATGTCTGATGAAGATCAAGCTCTAATGCTCTTATGTTCTCTTCCTAATTCCCTTGAGCATCTTGTGACGACGTTGCTCTATGGGAAGGACACTATTGAATTGGAGACCGTCACGGCGGCGCTCTTATCGCATGAGATAAGAAAGAAGAATTCTGATAGTGACTCACAGGCGGATGGTCTGTTTGTGAGAGGAAGAACGGATGAGAGGGAATCTGGAAGGAATAAATCCAGATCCAAGTCCAGGAAGCGGGAGATCAGGTGTTATAAGTGTCAGAAGAAAGGGCACATGAGAAAGAATTGTCCTGAATTAATCGGGACAACAAGGGAAAAGCGATTGAGGAGGCTAGTGTAGCTGAATCTGGTTCTGATGATGCGGAGAACGTCTTGTCAGTTGTTTCTGAAACACAGTCCAAATATGCGTGGATCCTAGACTCGGGGTGCTCCTACCACATGTGTCCCAATCGGGACTGGTTCGTCTCTTACCAGGAGGTCGATGGTGGTTCTGTTTTGATGGGCAACAACATGGCCTGTAAAACAGTCGGCAGGGGTTCGATCAAGGTGAAGATGCATGATGGGGTCGTGAGAACATTGACAGAGGTGCGGCATGTTCCAGAGCTGAAGAAGAACCTTATTTCCCTTGGCACCTTGGACTCTAATGGGTATAAATTCTCAGCCTATGATGGAGTCCTGAAGGTGGTTCGTGGCGCCTTGGTGGTGATGAAAGCCAACCGGGTTGGCAACTTATATATTCTCTCGGGGAGTACTGTGACTGGTGGAGCTGCGGTGTCTACATCAAGCGACAGTGGCCTCTCGCTTACACAGTTGTGGCATATGCGCCTTGGGCATATGAGCGAGAGAGGGATGTCGGAGCTAAGCAAGCAAGGCTTGTTGAAGGGTGTGAAGGGTGTGAAGGCTTCTGTGAACATTGCGTCTTCGGCAAGCAATGTAGAGTCAAATTCAGCACATCAATTCACACGGCCAAGGGCACTCTAGATTACATCCATTCGGATGTATGGGGTCCATCGAAGGTTCCATCGAAAGGCGGAGCAAGGTACTTTGTCACTTTTATTGATGATTATTCTCGTTATGTATGGATTTATATGATGAAGGGTAAGGATGAGGTGTTTGAGATCTTCAAGAAGTGGAAGGCGTTGTTGGAAAATCAAACGAGAAGGAAGGTCAGGCGGTTGAGGACCGACAATGGTGGAGAATACACGTATGGACCTTTCTTGGAGTTTTGTAAGGTCAACGGTATCGCTAGACATTTCACGGTGAAGAACACACCCCAACAGAATGGAGTGGCAGAGCGGATGAATAGGACCCTACTTGAAAGGGCAAGATGCATGTTATCCAACGCAGGTTTGGGTAGAGAGCTTTGGGCTGAAGCGGTCAACACGGCATGCTATCTTGTGAATAGATCTCCATCGACAGCTATAGAGTGCAAGACTCCTATTGAGAAGTGGTCGGGGAAGCCTGCAGATTACAGTGCATTGAGGGTCTTTCGATGTCCCGCTTACTTTCACATCAGAGAAAGTAAGATTGATCCAAGGGCAAAGAAGTCAATCTTCTTGGGCTACGCAGAGGGCGTTAAGGGATACCGACTATGGTGTCCTGAGGAACGCAAGCTCGTGATCAGCAGAGATGTTACATTCGACGAGTCTGCTTTACAAACTTCTAGTAAGCAGAGTAATTCTCTAGGGCAGGTGATGGATGATGCTATTGAGGTTGAGTTGGAAACTCCCACAAGTCCGTCAGCGGAGGTTGACGAAGAGGTTCAGGAACAGCAACAACCACAGCAGCAGTCCTTAGTGGAAGGCAGATCCAGAAGGACACACCGGGCACCGGTTCGATATGGGTTCGAGGACATGGTGGCATATGCACTAACCATCGATGGTGATGAACCGTCTTCATTCAGAGAAGCAGCAAAAGATTCCTTTTGCAGGGAATGGAAGACAGTCATGGAAGAGGAGATGGAGTCTCTTCACAAGAACCAGACTTGGGTACTTGCAGAACTACCCAAGGGGAAGCGAGCCATAGGGTGCAAATGGGTGTACAAGAAGAAGGAAGGCTCTCCAGAGTGTAGTGGCACAAGGTACAAGGCGCGGTTGGTAGCCAAGGGCTATGCTCAAAAGGAAGGGATAGACTACAATGAGGTATTTTCACCTGTTGTTAAACATACTTCCATCCGTGTTTTGTTAGGTATTGTAGTACAGTTTGACTTGGAGCTTGAGCAACTCGATGTCAAAACGGCGTTTCTACACGGTGATCTGGATGAGGAAATCTTTATGAGTCAGCCCGAGGGGTTTACAGTTGCTGGAAAGGAGAACCTAGTGTGCAAACTGAAGAAGTCATTGTACAGACTGAAGCAATCGCCAAGGCAGTGGTACAAGAGGTTTGACACGTTTATGATGAACCAAGGATACACGAGGAGCGAGTATGATAGCTGCGTCTACTTCAGGAGACTTGAGGTTGGTTCATTCATTTATTTGCTCTTATATGTTGATGATATGCTCATTGCTGCTTCGAGCATGGTAGAGATCAACAAGCTGAAGTCTCAACTCAGTCAGGAGTTTGAGATGAAGGATCTTGGTTCTGCAAGAAAGATCCTAGGGATGGAGATACATAGGGAGAGACAGAAAGGCCAGTTACGCTTAACACAGAAGAGTTATCTTGATAAAGTTCTTTCAAGATACGGTATGCAAACTTCTAAGGCGGTAAGCACACCACTGGCTGCTCATTTTCGTCTCTCGGGTAGTATGTCTCCATCAACAGATGAGGAGCGTGAGTACATGACTCATGTTCCTTATGCGAGTGCCGTTGGTAGCCTGATGTATGCAATGGTATGCACTCGGCCCGATATTTCACAGGCAGTCAGTGTGGTGAGCAAATACATGGCGAATCCTGGAAAGGAGCATTGGCAGGCAGTGAAATGGATCATGAGGTATATTCGGGGTACCTTGGATGTAGGACTGGAGTTCCGCAGGACTAGTGGATTTCAAATCAGTGGATATGTTGATTCGGACTATGCAGGTGACTTGGACAAGCGACGGTCTATGACAGGATATGTGTTTACACTATCGGGAGGACCGGTGAGCTAGAGATCTATGTTACAGCCTACAGTTGCGCTTTCTACCACGGAGGCAGAGTATATGGCTGTGACAGAGGTGGTGAAGGAGGCTTTGTGGTTACGAGGTCTAGTTGGTGATTTGGGTATCTCTCAGGAGATTGTTGACGTCTACTGTGATAGTCAAAGTGCTATTCATTTAGCGAAAAACCCGGTACACCATGCCCGCACCAAGCACATTGACATACGATATCACTTTGTACGTGGAGTTATCGAAGATGGAATTATTTCTTTGAAAAAAAGTTAATACAAAGGATAATCCAGCTGATATGATGACTAAGGCGGTTCCAGGGGTCAAGTTCGAGCATTGCTTGAACTTGATCAATGTTCTACACGGATGAGC
Organism: Acorus gramineus; assembly: GCA_030737835.1. Taxonomy (NCBI): domain Eukaryota; kingdom Viridiplantae; phylum Streptophyta; class Magnoliopsida; order Acorales; family Acoraceae; genus Acorus; species Acorus gramineus. Next base: position 9,345,163 of record CM060848.1, read on the forward strand.
AGGCGGTGGCGGCGGTGATGCGGTGATGAGGAGATGATGTGAAAGAGGAAGCTGGGTATGACTTCGGAACTTAGTGCCAGGTGGAGATTTGTAGTTTCTATGGCCCAAAGTTAGAAGTCATGGTGGAAATATATTTAGAGATTGAGAAATATATTTAGAGATTGCAAAATATATTTCTAAGATTCTGGAGATTGTGAAATCTGTCTCTAAGATTCTTGAGATCACTAAATTTGTTTGTTTCTAAATTTGTTTGTTTCCTCTTTAGACTGTTTGTTTCCTCTATATATGTTCTTGAGGAAAACAAAATATTTGTGAGGCACATATAGACAATTCTTCTCAATAAAATCATCACCGCCGCCCGTGGATGTAGGCAATTTGCCGAACCACGTAAATTCCTTGTCTTCTGTGTGATTGCTTGTTTGATTTGTTCGTCTTCTCTCTCAAACCCTCAAACCTAGATCTATTTGGGGAGGTTTCCGCAACAATAAAACCCCGATAATTATTTTGAATAAGATAAGAATAGGCTCGATAATTATTCTAGGGGTGTTGGAATTGTATATAGGTGTGAATAAGCCCGATATCTATGTCAATAAATAAAAATATCATTTTGTGTCATTTTAAAAAGTTTATCTTCATTAACGCTCTCACATATCCTAAAAATATATCACATTTATTATTTCACACACTCTTACACTTATTTTGAAACACAAAAAATTACTACAGGAGGTATAGTTGTATGTAATTAAAAAGTCAAACTTTTACCCATCTCTTATTACCATATGTCTTTACTTTATCCAATGTGAATCAAACAACAAAAAATTACTTTTATATTTTTTAATGAAAATAACAAAAAAAAAAAAACAACCAAACAAATATTTTCTTCTTGGACATGGTTTGTTATTCATCTTGATATAACTATCACAGGTGTACTAAGTCTATGTTACATTGCACCTAAACCGGGAGGGGGGAGGGATGATGATCAATAATTTTTTGGGCAACTAAAATCACCCCCTTAGGTTGAAACCCGAAACCCACCCCTAAAAGGGATAAAAAAAATGGCGATTTAGTTTCCATCCATAAAGAGGGAGAGAGAGAGAGAGAGAGAGAGAGTGACGCTATTTCTCCACCCCCCCCCCCTCCCCCAACACACCCTTCGGTTTATCGCCATCCACCATCACCGCCCCCTCCTCCACCGCTCCCCACCACCTCCACCCTCCTCTTACCCCTCTCTCTCTCTCTCTCTTTCTACCTTTTTCTCTCTTTCTCCCTCCCCCATTGTCGCCACCCTCCTACAAATAAGGTGTGGTGTTCCATCTTTTTAGGGGTGGATTTAACCCTCCTCTTAATTTTTGTATCCTACAAATTTATCTTTTAAGATAACTCAATCTTATTTATAATCTCAAATGTAGTCTTATATACCTCGTTAGCCCCCTCTACTAACTGTATCGAGCACATATCTCGTTGTTAATTTACATATTTTCTATAAATGATATAGTTCAATTTAATGGATTATACATTTCACCTTTTACAAAAGTATATAACTCATTAAATAAGGTATATAATTTTTAAAAAAATAAAAAAACTGAGGTCTGCGTTGTAGACTGTTAAATCAATTGAATGTAAATTTTCCATTTTAGAAAGATGGGGCTTTTTGTTTTAAGTTCATGTAAATTATGATCGATCCCTCTTTTCTTCATATTTCATTTTAAGTCCCCAACTTCAAATGCCTTTTTCATATTAGTCCATCCGCCAAATGTTCGTCTGTTTAAGCTAATGAATAATTGAAATTCCTATAATACCCTTTGATATTTTTTTAAGTCCCTATAAACTACATTTAGTGATAGATCTCTCCCTTCTTCACATTGCATTTTAAGTTCCCAACTTCAACGCATTTTCGTTATTAGTTTCTATTCAAAATGTTCATCCATTTGAGGTTAATGAATAGTTGAAACTCCTAAACTACTTATCCCCTAAATGAAATCACAAAATCTATAAACCACTAAATAAATAAATGTTTAAAATCACTAAATAAATAAATGGTTAGATTCCCATAAAATCACTAAATATCTAAATAAATAAAATTTTAGAACCATGAAAAATAATTTTTTTATTGACTGCATCCAAATTTTTTAATGGCATCTAAATTTTTAAATTTAAAAATCTAAACACACTTGAATACCTAATTAGTTATTTCACAATTTTCAACAAAGAAAAATCATTTAAATCAAAATTCAAAAAAAAAATTTCTTAAAATTTGCTTATGTAATCATTCTTCTTCTGCTTATATAATCAATCCTAATTAGATAGCTAACGCAATAAAAGAATGCAACCTAAAATTAAATGGGCATATGCAATGTTGAGTAATACTGAAATTGCCACTGGACACCTAACAATACAAATGCAACTTGTTTTAGATATTTTAATGAACATTTTATATACAAGTTACAGATATCAAAACACTTACAAATAGACAAACATTTTGTCAAGGGACTAATGACGAAAAAGGCGTATGAAATTGGGGGCTTAAAATAAAATATGAAGAATGGAGGGGTCGATCACTAAATAACATATTTTACAAGGATCTCATTTGACAAACTAAAGATACATGAAATATTCTTAGAAAAATTTGGAATAACGTTTGGCGAAGGACTAATAACGAAAAAGGTAAAGTTGGGTATTTAAAATAAAATAAAAAAAAAGAATTAATCACTAAATAACCTACTTTACCCGGACTTAAAAATGAAAATCGTTAAAAGGAAGAGGAAAATACATATAAACCCATGTAAATTGCACAAAATCCATATAACCCCTTAATTTTTTCCTGAAGTCCATATAACTCCCGGAAAACACATATATAAATTCAAATAACCCTCTGAATTCAACTTTCATTGATAAATGAGAAATATCATACGAATATTTTGTTTGGTTTATCCTAATTGAAAACACAGTATACTAAAAATCCTCTACCATTTATTAAAAATAAGAAAAACACTCTATAAATGTTTATTTTACCCCTCCAAATAGATTATAAAAAACTCTATTTGGAGGGGTAAAATTATCATTTACAGATGATTTTTTATATTTTTAACACATTGTAAGAAATTTTTAGTATACTATATTTTCAGTCAGAGTTAATCAAACATAATATTCACAGAAGAATTATAATCTATCAACGAAAATTTAACTAAGGGAGTTATTTAAATTTACATAAATTATATAAATTTTAAAAAAAATCAAAGGTTCCATGAATTTTAGAAAGTTTCCGGGGAGTGATTTAGGATTTTTCCCCTAAAAAGAATCACCTGACATCCCAAAAACGTTCATCATTGAATCTCAGCACTTCAATAATAGGATCCTCCCCATCCCATGTGACTTCTCATTTACACAACAACAAAAAAAAAAAAAAAAAAAAGAGCTAAAATATGTCCGTTACAATGGACCGTTTGAGAGAACAGCATTTAAATATTATCAATGGGAGACTTCATTTCAATCCTTCAATTTTCAAACAAAAAACACACCCCAAAAAGCCATTCCTTCAAATTCTCTCCTCCTCCTCCTCCTCCTCCTCCTCCTTTGTTATCATAAGCTCTGCCTCCCAAACAGACTCAGAAACATGGGTGTGGTTGTTGTGCTATCCATCCCTCTCATGCTAATCACGATCGTGATCGGCTTCGGCTGCTACTTCCTTGGCCGGTACAAGGGGAGACGAGAGGCGATAACGAACCCGCAGGTGTACGGTTTTCCGACGATCCCCCCTGGAAGCGTCGGACCGAAGGGTTCTCTGATACATGTGGTGAATGCGAAGAACGAAGGATCGTCGATCGTCTGAGTTTCATGTGAAGATTGGTTTCTGAGTTGGTGATTTGGAATTATGTTTGTGATTGGTTTGTGTTGGCATGTGTGTCCATAGCATTCTTTCATTTGGTCATTCAGCAAAGCTTTGTGTACTACATAGAGCAACTTCTGCTCTTCTTCTCCCTTTTGTGTCTCTACTCTGTATGAAGTTCATTATTATGTGTGAAAATCAATTTGAATAAGGAAATGCATTCCATGTTTAATCAATTAAGGGCATCCCAAACCATTAATCGAGCTTTGGGAAAGTCGGCTGGCACCCCCCCCCTCTCTGTAAAGGATGACGAAGAATCAAACCGTAGGAGTAGAAAGTCCCATCCACTCCAAAATGCGAATTTTGAATAGTTTGGATCTGTTTAGTTTTTTTGAATATTTTCTATGGACTGTGTGTGCTCTGTTTGGCTTTTTGAAGTCTAGAAAAAGAAACGGTAGATAATTAATATAATCAATATCAAAGTGTTAGTGTTGGGCTCATCTTTAATAACCCATTATTTGGTTGACTAAAAATTGAGTATTCATTTTTCCTTCCCAACACTTTAGTCCCACATTGGTTAAAATCACTTCATTGTTTCACCTTATACATTGAGTCAAACCAATCCATTATTGAGACTTGTTGAACCAAACCCCTACGCGCGCGCACACGAGGCCCAACCCATCAACCTGTGGGTTTGGATTTCTGGTGGAAAAACTATATAAAGGTGTCAAAATTCGTCTCTCTTAACATCAGCGAAATCACATCCAGAGCCCACCTGCAACCACTGTTCTCTTGTTTCTCGGAGTCTGTCCTTTCCACTTTTCTTGTTCTCTGATCTGAGCGTCTGAAAGGATCGCGCCTGTTCACTGTGGTCTCCTCGTAGCTCGCACCCCGAGGAGGCATAACCCTGGTGGTCGTATCTCTCAGTGGTAGGAGCCGTTCAACCCTGTGCGTGGGGGGGCCTTATTCACCGAGGACAGAGCGCATCTGCTCGCTTCCACCAAAACTGATATGTTTTCTAATCCTCTGTTCTTATTTGCAGAATATTTGCTGTGTTTTATATTGGTTTGAATCTGTGGCCTTACTAGGTTCTTTGCATTGCCCTGACTTTTAAAAAGTTTTTATAACATTCTCGGTGAATAAGTGTTGCATTTTACCTAGACCGTTTTTCAAACCTCCTTCTGTTTTCAAAAATGGGTCTTGTAGAAGATTTATCTGCTAAACCGGCTTTGTTTGATGGTACCAATTTTAAAAGATGGCAGCAACAATGTAGGTATTGGCTCACCACCCTAGGATTAATTTCTGTTTTAAGAACTGTCTTAGGTGAATCCAAGTCACTTTCTGATAAAGAGTCCACTTCCATTGACCTTACCAAGACCTCCGATCCCAAGGATGCCGATCCTGATAAAATAGCAGATCCGAAAGGAAAAACTATTGAATTAGACGGTGCCTGGGAAGAGAAAGATTTCTTGTGCCATGGTCGAATCTTGAGTGCCTTAACCCCTGAGTTGTATGATATTTTTTGTACTACAAAATGCACTTTTGAACTGTGGACAGAACTCGAAAAAAAATATAGTCTTGAAGATGCTGGGTTAGAAAAATATGCTGTCGGAAAATTTTTAAAATTTAACATGGTTGATAATCTGTCTATCATGAAACAAATCGTAGACCTGAAAACTATTATTCATGAGATTAGAAAATATGGGATGATTCTTGATGACACCTTTCTTGCATACTCCATTATTGAAAAATTGCCTCCCTCCTGGTCTAATTTTGCTATCAAACTTAAACATCGTAGAGGTATACCTGTCTTGAATGATATTTTGACCACTATTAGGATAGAAGATGAGCATAGGCTTCAAGATAAGGTCTCTAAACTTCCTAAAGAGTTTTCTGCCAAAGCACACATAGCCGAAGGTTTTAAACCCAAGTCCAAACCTTTTAAAAAGAATGGGGCAGCTAAGGGTCATGTAAAGCCACAGTTTAAAAAGAAAACCAATGATGAAGCTGGTTGCTACGTGTGTGGGAAGAAAGGGCATATTGCAAGAAGTTGCTACAAACGAAAGACCCTTCCTCAAAATCTGAATTATAAAAGCAACCATCCTACCCAGAAGGACTCAGAGAATAAGGTCCAAGCGAATGTGGTGATTCATGACCCTGCACCCTCTTCCTCCCAAATTAGGTTTGTCACTGTCCATCCTGAGTTAAACTTAGCTTGTCAATCTACTGATTGGTGGATAGACACCGGAGCAAATGTACACCTTTGTTCTGATAGATCCTTATTTACTTCCTATCAGGCCATTGATGGACATGTGAGAATGGGCAACAACTCTGCTGCACGTATCATTGGAGAAGGACATGTTGATCTACTCTTCACGTCCGGGAATGTCCTATCACTTCAAAACGTGCAACGTTCCTGATTTGAGGAAAAACTTAGTTAGTGGGTCGCTGTTGATACAGCAAGGTTATAAACTAGTTTTTGAAGCAAATAAGGTTGTAATAACTAGGTTTGAAACCTTCGTTGGGAAAGGCTATGTGTGTGATGGTTTGTTTAAGTTGAATATTATGTTTGAATGTTCTTCCTCCATTCTACTACTGCTTTGAATGTTGAATCTCATAATATGTGGCATGCTCGTTTAGGACATTAAACTTAAGTACCATAAAAAGAATGATGTTTCTTGATTTGATTCCTAAATCTCATCTTAATGAAACTTCTAAATGTCATATCTGTGTGCAAGCGAAACAGCCTAGAAAACCTTTTAAATCTGTTGATAGAATTTCTGAACTGTTAGGCTTAGTACATAGTGACATATGTGAAATGAATGGTATGCTTACTCGAGGAGGAAAAAGATACTTCATAACCTTTATTGATGATTTTTCAAAATTTTGTTATGTGTATTGTTGCGTTCAAAAGATGAGGCTCTAGAATTTTTCAAAATTTATAAGGCAGAAGTAGAAAATCAATTAGATAGAAAAATCAAAGTGATTAGGTCTGATCGAGGAGGTGAATATACATCGAATGAATTCTCTAAATTGTGTGAAGATAATGGCATCATTCATCAGACCACCGCTCCCTATTCACCCCAATCCAATGGTGTGGCAGAACGGAAAAATCGGACCCTGTGTGACATGGTTAATTCCATGTTATCAAGTTCTGGTTTATCTGAAAATTTTTGGGGAGAGGCCATATATTCTGCTTGTCATATTCTAAATAGGGTTCCCCTTAGAAATTGTGATAAAACTCCTTATGAATTGTGGAAAGGTAGGAAACCCAACCTTAGTAGCATCAAAGTTTGGGGATGTTTGGCAAAAGTGAATATTCCTCCTCCCAAAAAGAAGAAGTTAGGACCAAAAACAATTGATTGTGCATTTGTGGGCTATGCATATCATAGTGCTGCATATAGATTTTTAGTCCTACAATCTGGAATTCCTGAGATCAGTCCCAACTCAATTATTGAGTCTAGAGATGTTGTCTTTTTTGAAGATACTTTTCCCATGAAAACCACAAATTCTAAAGCTATTGGAAATAAATCTACTGCTGATCTAGGGGCTTCTTCTTCTTCCTTTGCTCCATCTCTTGAGAATGAACCTGAATTAAGAAGAAGTAAGAGACCTAGAGTAGAAAAAACATTTGGAGATGACTTCCTCACATTTCTTATTGAAGATGATCCCTTAACCTTCAATGAAGCTATGTCATCTCCAGATGCACCTTTTTGGAGAGAAGCAATTAATAGTGAATTTGATTCCATTCTTCATAATAATACTTGGGTTCTTACTTCTCTCCCTCCAGGTAGTAGAACAATTGGGTGTAAATGGATCTTCAAAAGGAAATTTCGTCCAGACGGCTCTATAGAAAAATACAAGGCTAGGCTAGTAGCAAAGGGCTTTAAACAAAAACCTGGTGTGGATTATTTTGATACATATTCTCCTGTCACTAGAATTACCACTATTCGGATACTGGTCGCATTAGCTTCAATTCATGGTCTTGAAATCCATCAGATGGATGTCAAAACCGCTTTTTTACATGGAGATCTCAATGAGGAGATCTATATGGACCAACCTGAAGGATTTGTGGTTCCTGGACAAGAACAGAAGGTGTGTAAACTCGTGAAATCTCTGTACGGGCTCAAACAAGCTCCTAAACAGTGGTATGAAAAATTTGATAAAGTCATCGCTTCTTTTGGTTTTAAAAATAATGAGTATGATAGATGTCTTTATATGAAAGTGAAATCTGATGCTTGTGTTATCATTTGCCTATATGTTGATGATATTTTAATTTTTGGGTCTAATCAGGACATTATTGAAGAAACCAAAATTTTTCTTTCTAAAAACTTTGATATGAAAGATCTTGGTCATGCAAGTCTAATTTTGGGAATAAAATTAGTCAAGACTTCATCTGGTATTACACTTTCACAATCTCACTACATTGAGAAGATACTTAAAAAATTTGATATGTATGATTTTTCACCTGTGCATACACCATATGATTCATCAATTAAGTTGAAAAAGAATTTGGGAGAACCTGTTGGACAGGAATTATATGCACAAATGATTGGAAGTTTAATGTATCTTATGAATTGCACTCGTCCTGATATTGCATATGCTGTTTGTAGGCTAAGTAGATACACAAGCAATCCTAATAAAGAGCATTGGACTGCACTCACACGTGTATTTAGATATCTGCGAGGATCTATTTCACTTTCATTACATTATACTGGTTTTCCTCCTGTACTTGAGGGTTATTCTGACGCCAACTGGATCTCTGATTCAGTTGATATTAAATCAACCAGTGGGTTTGTGTTTTTGATAGGTGGTGCAGCAATAGCATGGAGGTCTGTTAAACAGACAGTAATTGCTCGTTCCACAATGGAATCAGAGCTTATTGCATTGGATATTGCAGCTTCAGAGGCAGAATGGCTTAGGAATCTGTTGAGTGAGATTCCATTAATGGGAAAGCCTATTCCAGCAATTTCCATAAGATGTGACAACAAAGTTGTGATTGCAAAATCATTAAAAAATAATGATAATGAGAAAATGTCTAGACACTTGCGCTTGCGATATAAATCAATTCGGCACCTGATTTCTCAGGGGATAATTACTCTAGAGTTTGTGAGATCCGAGAGAAATCTCGCAGATCATTTCACAAAAGGACTTGTCAGACGACTTGTCCATGAGACATCGAGGGGGATGGGGCTTCAGCCCATTATATAAATTACCTACAGCGGGCTCCCTACCATTGTGATTGGAGATCCCATGAAGATGGTTTTCAAGGGGTTAACGAAGCTGTATTGGTAAACCTGTGAGTACTGTAGAGGAAAACTCCTCTAACTCATCCCTATGATATCAGTACTATACTGTGGCGGAAGAAGGTTGAGCTTACGCTCTTAATGGGTTCAAGTCCTTTTCGGACAGGGTGTGGCCCACGCAGGCACCCTGGAGAACTCACCTATATGAGTGCACGGACGTGAGGCCGCGTTCTTTGAGATTTGGGCTAAGTCTCTAAGGCACTCAAGAAAGGATACGAGCACATGGCCGTAACGTGCTACCCCGCAGAACAGGACCCATATCCTGTACCGTGTGTGTGACTAGTGAATTCTGGCTTAAGGGGTCGAATTCAAGGACATGGTCTATTCAGACTTCTCAGTTGGATCTAGTTTACACTAAGTGAAGGTTCAAACCCAGAAGGTACCTTCATCTATTACATGGTATAAGATGCTCAGATCATATTCTTTCTTCTACAATTTTAGGTCAAGGGGGGGATTGTTAGTGTTGGGCCCATCTTTAATAACCCATTATTTGGTTGACCAAAAATTGAGTATTCATTTTTCCTTCCCAACACTTTAGTCCCACATCGGTTAAAATCACTTCATTGTTTCACCTTATACATTGAGTCAAACCAATCCATTATTGAGACTTGTTGAACCAAACCCCTACGCGCGCGCACACGAGGCCCAACCCATCAACCCGTGGGTTTGGATTTCTGGTGGAAAAACTAGTTAACCGGGCGTGCGCGCTCGCACGTCGCGCCTGCACACGAGGCGGGCCGGGCCGGGCTGGGTTTGCGGGCCACACTTGGGCGCGCCCGCATGCGCGCGCAGGGGGGGGGTGCAAATCCCTCTCCTCGGGCCACTCTGGGCCCTTTCCGCGGGCTCGGGCTTGCGTGGGTTTCTTTTTGTCTCTCGCGACAACTTTTCAACTCCTTTTGAATTTGAATTGTTTCTAAAACCGCCACGCCACCTTTCCAAAAAACCGTCCGCGCCGAG
>CM060848.1:9365251-9484508 GCA_030737835.1 Acorus gramineus
CATTATCATCCGGTAGCCCTCTCCCGCGTAGCCTCTACCTGTCGGCCTTCCACGATTGGTACATCAGCTAGATGTGTACCGCGATAGGCATCAGTAGCACCTACAAGTGGAGGCACCCAAACAGGACAGCTTCGATGCTGGGGTGTTTCGACGCACAACGATGTCAGGAGGAAGCACCCCACGTTTGCAAAGCAAACCCTATGGGCTACGCTTGATAATTACATATCGATGATATCGAATACTCTTATACTACCACACGGGTGTGTCGCTCAAACACGAGGGGTTACCTCTGCACTCACGCAGAAATAAGCCCAAGGCATATAACCCAACAGGTGGTTCATATACGCGCCTCGCACGGGTAGGCCTAACTTAATGCCATAGCCGCCGGTTTAACAAAACCGATACAACAAATGCATTCTCCTGAATTCCGTTCAAGTGCATCACACGGATGCAGGGGCGATTACATCGCTCGTGCACTAACTAATGAGGTACATCCCGACAACGGGTCGTACCCACGCCTATTTCAGATAGGCCTAATTAGTTTTAACATGCGCACATATATATTACAGGAGAATTATATCTTATTTACGTACATGAACTACATGCACGATAACATATCAATTAATTATAGGGATACTCCCTAACATGGATAGAAAGCATTAACAATATACATATACAACATACATATCATGCATGGCTAAATAATATGCATACAAGCGTGCAAGCATACAAGCATACCTCATACAAGCATACTAGCATACAAGCATATAAGCATACAAGGTATACCCTAAAATGCGTTGGATATCACCAACTTAAAAGGGAAGGGTCAAGCGCGATCTCGCGCACTAACAGGTACATGCCAATATTCCAAACGAACCTGAGTCGAGTAGAAAATCGCATCTACTTACTCAGTTCATACAAAGGGAGAGGGCGAGAGAGAGCTCATCATCTCTTGAAGTTGGTCATAGCTTTGCCCCATTAGCATGGGCGCAACAACTACACCACGCCCTCAAGTCTTATCACAAAGGAATCTTTTATGCCCTCTATAATAGTATATTCTTAATAAAACTACTTTTTTTTTATTTTTTGCAGGGTAGTTTAAAAATGTCTGGCACAGAAGAAGCTACTCAGCAGTTTCAGCCTACCCAAGCAAGTGCGCCAAATGACACAGAAGAAAGTAGTAAGTGCAAGAAACCTTACAAGGTAAAATCTAAGCTATGGGAGCACTTCACAAAGCTGAAAAACGAAGCTGGGCAGGAGGATGAGTATGCATCATGCAATTATTGTTCTCATACTTTAAAGTGTAACAGTTCAATGGGAACAAGCACGCTTAATAGACATTTGGAAAAGTGTGATAAATATCCATAGAGTAACAAAGATCCAAAACAAAAAATGTTATCTTTATTAGCTGTTGGAGAGAATCAAAGGCATGTTGCTAGTTGGAAATTTGATCAAGATGCATGTCGTAGAGAACTTGCTCGTATGATTATTGCTAATGAGTTGCCTTTTAGTTTTGTGGAGAAAGAGGGGTTTAAAAGATTTGTGCTATGTTACAACCAAGATTTCAGTTTATGTCAAGAACCACAATAATAAAAGATTGCATTGAACTTTATTCCATTGAAAGAGGAAAGTTAAAGTCAATTTTTGATGCTTCAATTTCTCGAGTATGCCTCACTACTGATTTGTGGACTTCCATCAATAATCTTGGATATATGTGTCTCACTGCACACTATATCGATAAAGATTTGAAGTTGCAGAAGAAAATAATTTATTTTCATGTTCTTCCAACTCCACATCGTGGTGAGGCTATTGCACAAGCAGTGGAAACATGTTTGTTGGATTGGGGAATCGATAAGGTATCTATATTGACTTTTGATAATGCAAGTTCTAATGATGCTGCTATAAGAAATCTGAAACTGAAATTGCACAAGAGGAATGCATTGTTGTTGAATGGTGAATTCTTTCATGTGAGATGTTTTGATCATATTGTGAACCTCATTGTGAAAGAAGGTACTGATGAAGTTAGTGGGTCAGTCATTCGCATTCAAGAAAGTGTGAAGTATGTGCGGAGTTCTCCTTCAAGGTTACAAATATTCAGAAAATGTGTTAGTGAGAAAAAAATCACATGTAGCAAATCATTGTGTTTAGATGTTCCAACAAGATGGAATTCTACTTACTTTATGTTACAATCAGCAATTGAATATCAAAAAGCTTTTGACCGTTTGGAGGAGAAAGATGTGAATTTTGTGTTTGATGCAGATAATAGAAAAGAGAACAAAGGAGTTCCAATGGAAGAGGATTGGTTGACAGCCAAGCATTTACTCAAGCTTTTAGAGCGCTTCTACATTGCCACAAATCATGTATCTGGTTCAAAGTATGTCACTTCTAATTCTTATTTCCGTGAAGTGAATGGGATTCAAGCTCTGTTGCTGAAATATTTGAATTCTGATGATTGCTCCTCCGTACCATGACCAAACGAAAGGAAGGCAAAGTTTCATAAATATAGCAGCATTGATAAAATGAACCATTTCTTGCTCATTGCAATGATTTTAGATCCTTGTTATAAGCTGAAGTATGTTAAGTACTCTCTTGCAAAGTTTTATTCTACTAGCAAAGTTGATGAAGTGATTGAAAGGGTCAAATATGTCTTGGAATGCCTTTATGAATGTTACTCATCTTTGGTGTTAAACACCATAATGACTAATGATGCATCAAAAGATACTACTGATGTTGCAATGAAAGCTGGAAGAGATGTTGATGATATTGAAGAAACTAATGATTGGCACGAATTCTTGAAGGTAGAAGAAAGTGTAATTATCAAGTCTTATTTGGAAGAAGCCATAGAGGATAATGCAACCAATTTTGATGTTTTGGGTTGGTGGAAGATGAAGTCTTCAACATATCTTGTACTCTCTCATATGGCACGCGATATTTTTTCAATTCCTATATCGATGGTTGCTTCGGAATCCGATTTTAGTACTGCAGGTCGTGTGCTTGATTCATTTAGGAGTTCTTAAACTCCTAAAATTGTTGAGTGTTTGATTTGTATACAAGATTGGTTGAGGAGCCCAGCTATTCCGGTTCAAATTGAAGAAAAGTTGAAGATGCTTGAAGAATTAGAAAATGGTAATTTATCTTACAAGTTTATAATTTAAGTTTTCTTTACTCACTTTCTTAGTTTTTTTATGTGTGAAGAAGGGTGGGAAGAAGTGTGTATAATTTTATTTGTTCCATATTGAACTTATTTGTTCCATAATTTAAGTTTTCTTTACTCACTTTCTTAGTTAAATTAATATATCATTCATTTGTCATTTGTCTTTTTTCTGTTTTAGTGTTGAAAGATGATTATAAAGCTCCATGTTTTGAAGCTTCAACCTCAAGTGGTGTCAAATAAATACATTTTGTAAGTTTTCTAAAATATAATTTATAGCTTGTTGTAATGATATTTTCTTGATTCTATTTAATTTACTGACATAACTATCTTATTTTTTCTCATGTGTTCTGTAGGGATATAATGAAGTTTGTGTCATTGTAGAACATGTTTTCTTTTTTGTGGTGAAGAACATTCTATAGTTTTGATGTGGTGAAGGAACATTTTACACTTTTTGATGTGATGAAGGACAATCTATGTACACTTTTCGATGTGGACATGTGGTGAAGAACAGTCTACTTTTTTTATGTGTTTTTATTTATCAAGTTATTTCTTTTTATTTATGTTTGAAGTATACTAGTAAGTATGTTTAGACTAATATGTGGACATGTGGTATTGTGGTGAAGAACAGTCTACTTTTTTATGTGTTTTTATCTGTCAAGTTATTTATTTTTATTTATGTTTGAAGTATGCCAGTAAGTATGTTTAGACTGATATGAACGTTGAATTGAATGATTATATACTATGTTTTATGTTAACCATATGTGAATTCTTGAGGTAAGATTTGTAATGCAAATTAAAACTATGAATATGGATTTATTGACAAAAATAGCCCGAGCCCAGGTTCAACCCGAACCTGACCCGAACCTGCAGGTTGAGGTCGGGTTCATACTCGGGTTTGGGTTGGGCACTGTGTGTTGCGAGTTGGGTTTAGACAGACCTTCAACCCGACCCAACCCGCCCGAGTTGCACCCCTAGAGGCCACACGCCATTAAAGCTGACACATAAAATCAACCGTGAAATCCTCGACAAATCAGAGAATCCTGAGTTGACAGGAGACCAGATCTTTGACTTCCCAAAAGGCGGAGGCGAGGCGATTTTTCCTGATCTCTTGCTCTCTCGACAATTCAAAAGAACAGGAGAGGGGCCATCTGTGGAGGTAAAAATCCGCACCATGACACATTTCACGGCAAGACGGATATGGGCCATCATAGTTGGGGCCCACAAATCCAGATCTGAATCTATAATACCATGATGACACTTCCGAATGCACTGACACGATTAGATCCAGGGTCTAGTCGGACAGTCAGACACCTCGTGGAAGAATGCCACCCCGAGTAGTTAAGGCACGATCAGATTAGAGGTCTAATTGGACGACCTTACTCCTAGCGAACGAGTGGGGAAGACACGACCAGGCAAGAGGTCAGGTCGGGCAATCTTTAACCTCGTAGACGTACTCGAAGACTTAACGTACGGACGAGCAGGCCAAAGGACCACGAGCAGACTAAAGAAACGGTCAAGAGACCATAAACACTTGTAACTGCCAGATAGACAGTTAAGGCCTGCTAATCGCACTAAGTAATCAATGAGGAGACAGTTATAACAGCCAAAGGAGTGGAAATAGCAATCTAGCTGAGGTGACCCTATAAAAAGGAAGGTAACACAAAAAGCTAAGGTATCAAATCAATTCTGATTTACTACTCTCAAGCCACCTAAATTCAAGTGAGTTTTATTTTGAATCCCTGACTGATACATCTCTTCGGAGAGCCTTTGGCTGGCACCACACTGGTGTGTCTTAATTTCTTTGTGAGTGCAGGATCCATTTTTATTCGGGTCTGAATTCCTGAAGAGAAGTTCTGAAGACCGATAATTTAACTGAAGGAGAAAATATCCTCTTCAATACGCAAACAACTCATTTTCAGTTATAACGTATCTCTTTTTTATGTAATTTCATAATAAATTTGACATACGATTTATTTAATCATTATTAAAATTTTCATTGTATTATTATTTATGTATATATAACATGATATATTATATAGCATATAAATGAAAAAGAAACCGAGAGTACTGGTTGTGGGCAGCTTTTTTAAAATATTTTTTTATTTATTTATTTATACGCACATCGGGAAGACCAGCATGGACTGTCTATAAGACTGTCCACACAAACTATGTGTAACAGCGCTTATGTTCAACTAATGTTTGTTACCCTAACAAGATTACTAGCTAGATGGAAGGGAACACCAAATATATTTTAAGTCTAGCTAGCTTTAGGTCACAGACTGATCAAGCATATATTGAACTGATATCGTTTGTCCCCTCAATGAGATATATGTCTGGGCTGGTGACCTAACACCTGTGACTTGGGGCAGTCGATATTGGCGATGCCGTCCAACATATCGGTTGCGGTGGATCTATCAGACGTCTCGGCCATGGGAAATGGACAATGCAAGGAATTGAAAGACATCTTTATTGAGAGGCCAAAAATATCCTCTATGCAGTGTTATGTTACTTTCTGTACTTTAATTATTGTGTCTCGTAGTTAATTTTTTCTATTTATGAATTTAAATTGTCGATCAAGGCCTTTAGGTGGGCGAGGAAGGCGCAGGTTAACCACTAAAACCTAAAAAAAAAAAAAGTTATCTCTAGTTTCATAGAAAATAAATTGTTTAGATATTTATGATATTTAATTTTTTTGAGTGAAGTCCTTTTCTTTTATTTTATTTTTTTTTGGTAAAAACCCATTGGGCTTTGTGTGAAGTCTATTTGACCACTATGCTATTTGCCCTTCATCTCCATTCTCATTAATACACAAAAATTTGGGTTTATAATCATATTCATTCCTATGCTCATTCGTGGATATTTAAAACAAAAGTTATCTTTAATTTCATTCTGAATTAGAATTATCAAACTAACACTTAGCTCCTGTTTGGTTCAAGAATATGGCCCATAATAATTGGGAAATGATCAGAATAATGAGTATTTGAAAGACTTGAATAATTAAGAATATGTATGCCAAATTAATTAATTGAAAAAAGTAGTATATTGATTACAGCCAACTCCTGGAATTAAGTTATTCTAGATTATTCATTCCAAAAAATATGTGGGCTTACAGTCAAATCAACTGGCATCACCTCTTATGAATGAACTGTTATCATTTTTTTATCTTTTATAAATCATTATCCACATCTTATTCATATTTTATCCAAATAACAAAAAATTTATTATTACATTTTTCAACAAGAATAATTCAAAACACAACTAAATAAAAAATCATTTTTTCCATATTTATACTAGAATAATCATAAATCTTGAGATAACTTAATTCTCTATCCAAATAGGGGCTCAATGTATATTTTGATGGGTCTAAGAGATCCATCAGCGGCCCCGTTAAATGAAAAACATGCAGAGTTCATGTAAATTATCATAAGTAATTATGTTTTAGTATCATTGGATAACACAGTCATGCATGCTCTGCCAGACCAGACCTTCATGCATTTTCCTTAATATTATAAACGTTTTACACAACTATATTGTTTAGAAGATCCTTGCACAAGATTATTTGACTGATTAGACTAAATTACCATTAAACTACTAAGCTGGATCATATAAACATTTTTTTAAGGATCATTTCATTGGTCAAGATATGATATTTTCATCATGCCTAACACATTAATCACCACAAATTTGAAATATCACATCATTTTAAACCTTATCTTACATCAGTGTCTCGTGGGAAAAGTTTTGAAGTGGTCTCCACAATACTAAAGGAGAGACCATGAGATTATTATTGTTTTAAAGAAAAAGACCACACTTAAATTAGTATCCTTAATCAACCACCATTACTTGGTAGACACGTACAACAATCATCCAATGCACACAAAAAAAACTGAGTTTTTAGAAGTGGGCATTCTTTAATCATGTAAATAAACCCCACTTTTTTATTAATATAATATAGTTTTTTTATTACTAATATTTCAAAGCTATAAAGTTACGTTAAGTCTCTGATTTGACGAAAATACGTGCACAACATCTTCCCTCAAATATTTGTCTAATGTAGGTAGAAGAGTTTGGTGAAGGAGAGAATCTCATGGTCCTTTGCAACTCTTTTGTGTTGGAATTAATGTCTCCTGCTCGTGTTGTAGTGTTGAAGCAGTACTACTTGTCTCTAAATATATAGATATAGACAAAAACAATTTTGTAATTGTATCTTAACAAATACCAGTACTGTTTATATAAATAGGTGCACTGAATTCACATCAGATATTTGAGCTAGAGAGATCTAGAGAGAGGAGGATCGATGGGCCGAGGACGCGCTCCATGCTGCGAGAAGATCGGATTGAAGAAGGGCTCGTGGACTCCGGCGGAGGACATGAGGCTTGTCGCCTATATTCGACGACACGGCCACGGCAACTGGCGTGCCCTTCCCAAACAAGCAGGTCCTCCTCTATGTATATGTATAATTTCATTTACATGTTGTGCTTGATGGACTAGAAGCCATATATGTCTGTGATGAATAATACTTGATTACAGTGAAACTGAATTGTGTGTTTTTTTTATTATTATTATTTTTATAAGGGTTGTTGCGATGTGGGAAGAGCTGCCGTTTGAGATGGATTAACTACCTCCGGCCAGACATCAAGCGTGGCAACTTCACCATGGAGGAAGAGGAGACCATAATCAAGCTTCACCAGTTGCTTGGGAACAAGTAAGTGTTGTTATACACCTTTTTTTTTCACAACTATGTATATATGAAAAGTGAAATGTTGCACCAAGTCATCCTGAATAGCATGTTCCAATAGTATAAATTGTGTGAAAATTTAGAAGATGTGATAATTATGAACTTAATCCATTTTTCTGAACATTTAATAAGTTAGTCTTTTATATAAATATTTATTTTTTATGAACATTTTTATAATATTTTGATATTTTTAAAATATCAATGTTTTTATTTTTGAAGAAAGTTGCTTCATAGGATTTGATTCATTTACCTCATTTATAGAGGTGGAGGTGTTTTCCGACTTAATCAAAGTTCGGTTCACTTTAAAATACTAGTGTTACCCTGAGTGAAATATGTAATGATATAATAGATAGGGGATTAGAGGGGTGATTGGTATACTTATTTTTCAATTAATGAATTATATAAGGGTGTTTATTATTTACCATATCCGTGAGTGAAAATGATATAAATTTATATTCTAATGCCTGGTTGTATCAGATTATTTAAGTACAAAAAGATATTCTAATAACAAAAACATTTCTATCTGGTACTGTTACACAAACACGTCTATAAAACGTCAGTGGCTAGTCCGACATATGTCTGATGCATGTAACTTTTAGTTCCTTCTACTTAATTATATGATTCAGTAGAGTATACACCCCAGTAAACTGATTGAAATTCATATAATCCCTTGTAAACTGACCGAAATCTATAACCCTCTGACTTTTCTTAAAATTCAAATAACCCCTCAAAAAAAATTTACGTTCATAGATAATGAATATTTTGCGAATATTATGTTTGGTTAACCGTGACAGAAAATATAATATACCAAAAAATCTACAATATGTTAAAAATGTGAAAAATCTTCTGTAGATGACGATTTTACCCCCCGGATAGGGTTTCATAATACATCTAGAGAGGGTAAAATCATCATTTTTATAGGATTTTTCACATTTTTAACACATTGTAGTGGTTTTTTCGAGTATTGTATTTTCAATCATGGTTAACCAAATGAAATATTCGTAAAATATTTCTCATCTATTAATGAAAATTTTATTCAATTGATTATTTAAATTTACTAAGTGTTTTCAGGGGGTCATATGAATTTTAAGAAAAATCAGAAGGTTATATGGATTTCGGTCATATTTGAAAGGGTTGCATGGATTTTTCCCTTGGATAAATTAAATTTAAGGGACATAATCACTAACTTACTTAACATTATCCATTTCTAAAAGTTTTGTCTCTAAATAATATTAAAATATTATTTCAATTTTATATGCAGTATACCTCAATCAAAGGAACACTCATTAGTCATAATTAAGTGACTACTAAGAAAGAAAAAAAAAAAGAGCAGGAGCAGGTGATTCTTTGAATATGTTTTTTTTTTTGGCACGTTAACTCATTATTGTACCTCCTATGCATCAGCAAACCCTTAACTGTTCAGTAATCTCAACATCATGAAAGAAGTAAAATAGTAGTGGTCCAGATTCAGGAATACAATAAACATCTATTCCATCCTTCCATGCGCTATTCCACAAACATTAGAATCCAAAGAGTACATCACTTTAAATGTTTTTTTTTTTTTCTTTCTAACTGTTCCCATTGAAGGTGGTCGAAAATTGCATCTCGCCTACCGGGGAGGACTGACAATGAAATCAAGAACATGTGGAACACACATCTCAAGAAGAGACTCTCCCTGGACTCGACCTCCTCCTCCTCCTCCTCCTCCATCTCCTCCAATTCCAACTCCACCTCTTCAGACCCACGAAAAGCGGACTCTGATTCATCGAACGAGGACATCGACGTCGACCCGTTATCGTGTCCAATCACGACGGATCATAAGGTGTTTTCATGCTCGTCTTCCTCATCTTCCGACATGACAGACCACCAACCGGTTCAGCCACTAAGCGAATCGACAAACGTCGTGGATGAGACGGATATGGGAGTCCCTGTAGGCCTCGACTTGGACATCTGGGACGACGTGTTCGATCATGACAGTTGGTTGCCCATTTGTGACTGGGAAGGTCCGCCGCCACCACCTCCCGAGGGAGGAATAGAAGCAACAACAGTAGGGGGTGATCATGGTGAGAGTGAGAGGTGGATTGCGTACTTGGAGAGGGAGTTGGGGCTGTGGGCCTCATGGGGTGATCAAGAGTGATCACCAACCAAGTGAAACACTTGACCCAATCTCTATGTTAGGCATAAAATGATATAAAATTATAATATGGTTTGTATTTGTTGGGTATCAAAAGTGCTTGGAGAAACCAAGTTGCCAAGCCTTTTGGGGCCAAAGGCCCTCTTCCCAAAAATAGTACTTACAATAGTAGACAAGAAAAGTTAATACCATGCATCTATGTATGTATGTTTGTATGCATGAATATATGTAAATATGTAAGTTGTGTATGTTTGAAAATATATTGTTATTTTAAGTTACATCATCATTGTCGTCATCTTAATTGTTGCAACTTTTTTTTTTAGAAAAGATAGACATTCTATAAGTTAGATGATGAGTGCCACCGCGCTCAAGCATATGAAAGGGAATAATAAATCAATTTGTTATCAAACCTTTTCGGGACCAAAGGCCTTCCCAAATAGTACTAGTAGACAAGAAAAGCTAATACCATGGATGTATGTATGTATGCATAAATGTATGTATATACTTAAGTAGTGTTTGTTTGGAAATATATATTTTATTATTAAGTGACATCATCAGTGTCGTCATCATCATTGTCATAACATGTATCTTGGTTTTCATGTGTCATCCTATGTGCATCTTCATGAGGGCCCTGGAGGGCCATTATTTCAAAGCTATCTTTATATTATATTATTTATGAACAAACAAGATAATAATTTGGGAGCCAGTGCCGAACTGAACATGAAAATATGTGTGAACCTCATCCAAATATGTGTGTGTGTATCAGTGTATATATGTCTGTGGCGGAATTTGCACCAACTGTGTAAGTGTCAAGGGTTTATATTAAACAAAAGTTGAGGCCATTTCAGGTAGATTTGTTGGGGACATAGGGGACACCTATGGGATATGGGAAAGTACACTATCCCATTTTATGTGATGGGAATAGTGCACTATCCCAGTATATGTGAGGCATCGCAGAATATGGATATAATATAGCAACTGATGGAGGCGCTGATTGAGGAGGGGGACTTGCCAAGCATGATGCAATCAATTCAACACAAGATTCATGTAACATGTTTTTTCAAAGCTTGCATGTATTTTTTTCATTTGAATAATCTATATTATAACAATTTTAATTATCATATTTAAAATTTGGAGTCTGAGGCTGTGCACAAGATTTATATTTTATCTAATATTTGAATAGTTATATGCAACTAAAATAGGAGGTTCAAGCACTTTTCAAGGGGATTATTCCATATCCTGGAAACATTTGGGAGGCTGTGGTGTCATACATAAGCAATTGGGGCTGGTTTTTCTGCGCTTTGGCAAGTTCGATATGTTTGGTGGAGGGAAAGTTCCTGATTCAGGAATTGAATAGTTCTTGGTTATGGACCGGGATGTCCTGCAAAATAGTTGTCCTCTACTGAGTGGTGATTGCTCAGGGTATAGGTCTAACTATTTTATGTTTTTCCTTTTATTGCTTTGTAACTGGGCATGACTCAATAATTTTTAAAATTTTACCCCCCGTATGGGGTGTGACTTTAGGTTATTCACTCTCGATAGCTATACTGGGATAGATAACAATCCAGGTTGAATAAGCAACTTTTTGTTTGGTTGTTTTTTTTTTTTGTTATTCTCATTGGGAAACGTAAAAATGACTTTTTTGTTGTTTGGTTCACCTTGGATAAAGTGATGATAAATGATTGATAAGAGATGAATAAGAGTTTATGATTTTTTAAATGATAATTATACCCCCTGGGAATAGTGTGAGAGATATATAATTGATTTGATAGATGTAACAGTTTTTGAAATCTGTGTGAGTCTGTTAGGTGAGATAAATTTTTTAAAATGACAGAGAAGGGTATTTTTATCCATTGGTATAGATAAGCCTTGATAAGCAATTCCACCATTTCCTTAGAATAGTTATCAGGCCTTATCCTAGCTTATCCAGGCATAACTATTGGGGTTTATTCTATCAAAACAAATAACTTTTTTAGTTATTCTCATCTATTCTTCATTATTCTTGTCTTATATTCTACGCCATACGGGGGTTAGAGACTGATTTGATTGCCTACCATTTTATTTAAATAAATAAATAAATAATAATAAAATCAGAGATTGGATTGTCTATATATTTTGTTCATTTTTTATATATATAGTTAAAGCGGTAGTGCTACGCTACGCCTTTTCATTAAAAAGAGAACAAGCCCAAGATACATAAACATAAGTAAGAATTATAAGCAGGAGGATCAACAATCATCTCAATCAAAGTAGAGCTACTCCGGGATCAACAAACTCCCGTGAGAAACAGAAATCGAAGAAGCCTCCATGTGCATATATTTTGTTAACTGCTGCATTCATGTTGATTATGAGACTTTATCATTTTTATCATCCGTTTGGAGTGTGATATAGAGTTATTCGTCCCTGATTACTATACCAGGATAGCTAAGTATGCATGCAAAATAAACGAATTTTTTATTTGATTGTGTTTTTTTACTTTTTCTCGGGGAACGAAAAGGTAATATTTTGTTATTTAATTCACCTTAGATAAAATAAGGATAAGTATTGGATTAGAGAATAGTAAGAATTTATCACTCTTAATTTAAATGTCAACTATACCTCTTACAGAAAGATTTGTGTTTGAAAATAAACGTAAGAGCTATGTTTATAATATAATAAATGTGATAGATGAGATGATTTTTTAAAACATAGAATGATATTTAGGGTTTGTTTGTGCCCAAATTTGAAAGGAAATGTGATGAGGAGTGAAAAAAAAACATTATCAACCGGACACTGTCAGAGAAACACATATCATTAAAAGCCCGACGGCTGAACTCTAATTTTATAAACTTATACTAATTTGTTAAACTCTGTCATAACAAAACTAATGAAATGTAGGTCTGGAAAGTACCACTTGTTCGCCAAATAGCTGTTTAATGCACGATTGATCTTCCTTTTTTTTTTCTTCCCGTCTCTCTCTCTCTCTTTTATTATTGAGTTCGTGGACAGTGCCCCTGCATAGCATGATGCATGCATAGGGCAAGATAGGATTACACATGGGAAGCAACATGACCCCAAACAGCTTCATCACCCACCCCCGAATTAAGTTTTAGATAGCGTTTGAAAATAAGTTTGAATAGATTTTAATGATTCTATTTTTATTATAATCATATTGAATTTAAACTCGTTTTTAAATGTCTTTAGAGATCGCAATATTATTTGACAAAAGTCAAAAACAAATTAAATTATGAAAAACAGCTTTCTAGAAATATAATTAACAAAAGAATGCATCTTAGAAAGCTGCTTTCAAAACCTGTTTTAACTAAAAAAAACCCTTCTTCAAACTTGTTTTCAAAAACACATGCACTTTGAAGCGCGCAGTTGGATGTTCAATCTCATGGTCATTTTTATTTTGCTAAAACACACTGATAAACCATGTTTGAAATTCTTCAATCTTAGTCATTTTTTAACATCACATGCAAATAAATTTTTTTTCTCCCATTTTATAGAATTTATCAAAATTGAATACTTGAAAAATTAAAAAAAATTCTTCTGGACAAGTTACCAATGGCTCTACATTAAAAGTAATTAAAAATTTGCATTTGTGATTAACAAGCTCTC
This sequence comes from Acorus gramineus, assembly GCA_030737835.1. Lineage (NCBI taxonomy): Eukaryota > Viridiplantae > Streptophyta > Magnoliopsida > Acorales > Acoraceae > Acorus > Acorus gramineus. The sequence continues at coordinate 9,378,878 of CM060848.1, forward strand.
TAGATGCATGTTTACACAAGCTTAAATGTTAAATAAATAAATAAATTATATAAATATGTTAGATTTTCATAAAATCACTCTTCTCTAAATAAATAAAAGTATAGAACCGTGCAAAATATATTTTTCATTTACTACATACAAATTTTTTAATAGCATCTAAATTTTCAATTTTAAAATTACACTCAAAATATCTAATTTAATATTTTACAATTTTCAACCATGAAAAAATAATTTAAATCAAAATTCAATAATGAAAAAATCATCAAAATTTGCTTATGTAATTATTCTTCTTCTACTTATAGAATCAATGTAATTAGACAGCTAAGACTATAAAAAAATACAATCTTGAATTGGATGGACTTATGTAGTTTTGAGTAACACTAAAATTGTCATTGAATACTTAACAATGCAAATGCAGTTTTGGCTTAGATATTTCACCAAACACTTAATAAATTTTCAATATCAAAATACTTACAAATCATACATACATTTTATCTAAGGAATAATAAGAAAAATGCATTTGAAGTTGCAGACTTAAAATGAAATATCAAGAAGGCATAGACTGATCACTAAATAACATAGTTTACAGGGATTTAAAATTAAAAATCACATTTTACAAACTAACGGTATATGGACAGTCGTTTGGCGGAGGGACTAAAAACAAAATAAACAGTTGAAGTTAGGAACTTAAAAAGAAATATGAAGAAGGGACGGATTAATCACTAAATAATATACTCTAGAGAGATTCAAAAATAAAAATCCCAATAAAAAATATTAAATACATAAAAAATTTATTTAACATCATAACATGATTTTAGTATATAAAATCTAAACTTCTTATTACCCCATCTGGAAACACTTAAAAGGGGTGATTCCGCTTTTAATTAAGCAGAAAGCTAAAAAATGTTACTACACATTCTAAAACGCTGGCTTAATTAAAAAGTTACTTTAAGCTTTTAGTGCAAAAAAAATGTTGATTTTTTAAACAGCAAAAAAAATCCACTTTCCAAAATCAAGTCTATTTAAGTTACTTTATTTAAAATCTTATTTTTCATACGAGTTTCCAAACGGACCAAATTAATTACAATTTCTATGAATAAAGAACCGATCGGTTTAATCAACCCATGCTGGTTTATAAAAATCGTCGGTTCAACCGGTGAGTTGATTAGGTTTTATTAGTTTTTTTATATCATTGGTTTTGGTAAACCAAACCAGAATTCAAAGTGGGTGAAGGTTTAACCAGTTCAACCGATTAGGTCGGATAGCGTTTTAAAACACTAGTTAAAATGTGTCATTCTTGTCTGTTGTCACTTTTATGGAATTCTTTTTTGAAGTAAATACTATCTAATTAAAAAAATAGAGCACATACTTGAATAAAACTTATGCATAATTGAATACATGCTAACATAATATATATATATATATATATATATGTATATATTTTGGGTTTTGTTTAGGGCACTTGTTAACCCACATTTATTGCTAACTTTTTAGACAACTCAACAAATCTAATTATGATATAAATCAATAAATTAAAACGCTTTTTAAAATACCAATAATACCCTTAAAAAATTTATCACGTTTTTTTCTTCATCCCTCCCATACTCAATTTTCCCTCATATACCAAGTTTTTTTCTATCCTCTCCCACAAAAGTTTCATCCGAAAATTTAAAAATGTACCATCTCTTTTCATTTTTAATCTTATCTTATATCTTTTATGATTGTGATACTTGTTTTAGTATTGTTTATGTGAAGATATTTTTTGTACGGTGTATAAGTTAATTTATTTTTATTCTTTGTTTGATTTAATCTTTTATTTTAAATATTTTATATGCACCTCCATTCTTTATTATTTTTTTATCATTTGAAATTATTTCAATATATTAAGAATAAATGGTTTTGCATGCTCCTGGCTCCGGCCGGTATTTCACATCAAATCAATGTAAGCAGATTCGTGATTAATGGGAAAAAAAAAGATAGCTTCGTAATTTTTTTATAGAGCAGATGTTAGAATTTAACTTTTATGTCTTTCATTATAGTAGATTGGTATTGTAGATTGTGCAGTAAAAAACATATTAATAAAAATTTAATTATAAGAAACACATGTAAAAAAAATGTTGATTTAATAAAAAAAAATTGGGTACGAGGAAAAATTGGGTACAGGAGGGAAGAAGAAAAAAAGATAGTGAATTTATTAGAAGTATTGTTGATATTTTAAAAAATCATTCAATTCATTGATTCATAACGTAATTAGATTTGTTAGTTGTCTAAAAAAATTAACAATAAATATAGATTAACAAATGATTTGAAGACACTCGTTAACAAAACCAATATGTTTTTAATATATCACATTAGGTGACGTGATTCATATGAAATGTCTGAAAATTTGAGGGTATTAAGTAGGGGTCCTAATTTAGAATTACTACTCTAAATCAGGGGACCAACTTAAACGTGAATAAGACTGGTCAATATGGTTGTGGAGTGGGGCGGGGTTGGCCGTGGTTCAACGTCGTCATTTCTTTGTACAGCTGAACCCTATATCAATAAATCGATCTTCCCAACCTAACATTGTTAAGAGAATGACAAAGCCATTTAATCCGCAACTGTATCAGTCAATACGTATAGTATAAGGTGGGACAAGACATTTACTTTTGCTAAAGGGTCCACCGCTTTTAAGAAATGTTGTCTTGAAGAGTTTGAAACGTGGGGTATTTAATTAATTAATGAATAAAATGTGACAGATGTGGAATCATATTTGTCAAAAAAAAAAAAAAAAAAAAACCAAAACAAAAAATTTAGATCCATGTTTGACTTTCAATGCACAATCGATCCAAACGCGGATCCAAGCATGCCCCCACCTTCTTGTTTAGGGGACTCGTTCTTTCAAAATAAATAACCAAATACAATTTTGATTTTTACATTTTGTTTGAGGACCCAAAAATGCAATCTTGGAGTCCATTTGTTACGTGTCACGTTCTTCATCATTTTCTTTTATTTCTTGTCTATAATATTAAAAGTTAATATTGTCTGATCTTGTATGTCTTGTATGGGTAACATTACTGCATACAAAGACAAAGGAAAAAAATTCTTGTAACCCCCCATGGAATTTCAAAATAAAAAATAGGCCTCTCAAATTTGACATACATAGCCATATAACCCCCCTGCAAAGTTTGTACGGAGCATTTAGATCCCCCAATTAACTGTGATCAACATATATCTGGATGTTTCTTTGACATACTATTATTTATCTCTATACAGTGAAAATGATGAGTACAGCCCCATATTCCGCATTTAACAGGTTGTAGCCCCTAAGAATTTTTTGAATGACCAGAACAAACATGCAAAGATAGCCTATCAGCTTGATCGTAAAGTCAACTACGGAATGTCCCTTCGTCATTAAAAAAAAAAAAACCATAGTCCCCCATCTGGTCATCCCCACCCCGGGAAATTGGTATTTCACCTTTGCCTACCACGTACCCAATTCAAGCTCCTCTCGCTCTTGTATCGCACATCAAATTCCTCTTGTCAAAACACACGATGCATACTACGTTTTGGATTGAAGTAACGCAGCGAAAAACGGATAAAAAGATCCAACCAGCGTTGAGATCTCATAAGCTCATTGAATCTACAAGGAATCCTTGAATCCACATGGAAGAAAACCCAAAAGGGAGATAATTGTATTAATTATTCAAAAGTTGTCGCTTATAAAGATGGTGGCACTCCTTATATAGGCTACAAATATTAAAAATACATACTCATAATGTCAATTATGACTACTAAAAATAGCAAAGACACAATTACAATGACAATTATTAAAATCTAATAAAATAAAAATTAGATCCTACAAATCTTAAAATCACAATTCACAAACAAAAGTGATTATTATGATTTAAATAATGAGATTTGTCTACAAATGACAAAATCTCATAAAATTTTATTTTGATGATAATTTTGAAATCAAATATTCTGCATTGATTTCTTCCAAATCTGTCATAGATCAGTCTCCTCTTCTTCTCGTCATCGAGTTTAAGATAAAAAAATCTTAAATGATCAGGTGAGTGATATTTGATGTAATCAAATATACCAAAATGAAAGATTAAAATCTTTTTCCCCTTCTTATTTGATGCATTCTTGTATTTGACCTTTGGCAAGAGGAGAGACATCTTCTCAATAAAATCGATCATTGTGGTAGTAGCAATGTCTCCATGATTATTGTTGTCGATGTTGACACAAAAAAACGCTCTTGTTGAATAGAGTCTGTAGTACGAATTTTTGTAGTGTCTCTTCCATCTTTGGGGTCACAACTAAGGAAAACGACTCCTCTTGTCCTTCTCCAATATCCTTTTCAAAAATAACGGGGGAAACAACATGCTCTGCTTCTTCGATTGTCATGTTCTGATCAATATCTGGTTCAACCAATGGTTGATCATAGGGGTTGGTCGTTGGACTATCTTGATTTTCAGGAGGATTTTCTCCAATCGTTTCCATCCATCCATCAACCATATCTTGAGTTGATGCAACATTTAGCGGGTTGGTCATGGTGCCTTTGAACACCACATCCACCCTTGATCTCTCCAATTGTGATTCCACTCTTACGGCCACCGAGATTGCTTATATCAAGCTCTAAATCTCTTGCGAAGCAATACGATCTCGTACTAATGGCCTCAACCCGCTAAGATAATGGATCACTCATCGCCACTTAGCCTCTGCAAAGTTATATCGACCCAAAAATTTTAAAAATTCAATAGTGTAATAAAAAACGGATTGATCACCTTGATGGCAATTTTGGTATAGTTGGAACAGGTACTGCTTGTAGTCCAGTGGAATGAATCAACCCATGAGGAGTTGCTTCATCCTCTTCCACGTACGAATACAAGTCTTTCCTTGGCGTTGTCTGGTACTTTGAAGGTTGTCCCACCAAACGGCATCGCCATTCTTCAAACAAAAGGCCACCAACTTGACCACCCTCTCCTCGGGGACCTCCATCATCTCGGAGAAGCGCTCGATCTCAGAGATCCAGTCGAGAAAATCCTCGATGTGCAGATTACCATTGAAGAAAGAGATATCCACCTTCAATCGATAATCACTACTATCTTGTTGCTGTCGCTTCGGCTGATAATCATGTATTCCATTAACTTCGTCATCTGAATTATCCTCGTTGTCAGATAGGAAACGAAGAGGTTATCGGACAATGTTATGGACAATAGGTTGGCTTTGGGCAAATCCCTCGACTCGCACCCCGTCCCTTCCAGGTCATCTGATGTCGGTGTGAAAATTTACACCAACCAACATCTCACGAATCTCTTGTAGTTGTCGTTGAACGTCAAGAAATTGTTGTTGATGTAGTTGTTGTCCATCTTGCAATTTCCGACATAGCTCCTGCACCCCACGATCACCGTCAATAGGGTGGTTGTTCTCTACGTCGTCATGTGCCATTGAGCTAGGCGAATCCTCGCTCTGATACCACCTAATGCAGCAAAAAACTAAAACAAAGATCCAACAAGCGTTGAGATCCTTCAACAAACCACAATTCTCAAAGAGAATAATAAAACTCAGAAATATATTAATAAAAATTGTCAACCCTAAATTACAAATCTCCCTTTTATACTAAAAATTTATAAAAATGGTTAAAACAAAAATTTGTTATAACTAACTCTAGAGAATCTTAGAAGATACTCGAATTTTATTTCAATCAAATCCGAGTTATTACGAAGAAGATATGCAGAATCTAAAAAGTTACTAAAAATAGCAAAAAGGTCATTTTGAGGATCGACAAATGAGAAAAATGGACAAATAAGCGCATGTTGTGACGTAGCGACAATTTTTGAAGATCTCCTTTATATCTACCTATAGTAAAAATTTCACGGGATTCCAAGTTCGGTACGCCATTTATTTCTACTGGCCTGTTTTTCTGTAAATATTTGGAAATCTTAAAATGGACTCCTTCAGGTTCACCGATCCTGGAACGCGTCGGCCACCCGTTTTGCATCGTGAAGATTTCCAATGAAATGTTTGTATATGAATGTTAGATGTGTTAACAGAGAATTGTGTTCCATAAATTTTTGTGGACTGGGGCTCAAGTGAACATCACAAAATTCATGCTCTAATTAAAATGGGAAACATTGTGCCTGCCAAAGGAGGGGGAGGATTGGGAGTTAAAAGGCCTGCAGACTGAAATTCAGCAGCAATGGGAACTCTATTCAGGGAGGTTGCCTCTAAGACAACATCTCTTTGGTCCTCTTGGATAAAAGGAACATATTTAAAGATCAACAATATATGGGAACTCAAGGTGAAACCCTCCCACATGGTCTGGTAAGCGGCGGATTGATGGACATGGGTTGAAGCACTGATGTGGCGTAGAGTACGCTCTTCCACATATCTGATCGACTTTTACAGGTGAAAGGATGTGAGATCTTCATGCTTCAACGAATATGTTGACTCTTCACGAAGAGATGAGCTTCTACGAATCTGTTATTCTAACAAGAATAACAAAAATAATAGGAAAAATAAAAAAATGATTTTTAAATTGTTAAAGTTGTTTTATTTTCATGATTACAGAGTTTATTTATAGAATAGGATCTCCTCAAATCTCTCAAATGTCCTAAAATCTTTTTGAATAGATTTTTTTCTTTCTAATAATAGAAAACAAATTCTAACTACATTATGAATAAAAACAAAAAATCATATCTTTGTAATATCATAAATAATAAATAATCCTAATTACTCCTAAAACTAAAACTACAAATTATACATAGTTGTCCGTTTGATGGTCCTCGACGCGCTACATCAAACACCATCTCAATAAATATTCCATTCCCTATCGCTAGGACCGCCCCCAACCGTAGATCATGCCACCTAATCCTAATAAAAAAAATAGATAGAAGTCCGCCTCTACAAATTAATTCTTACATGTCAAATCAAGTACGTGGAATCAAATAAAATCAATATAAGGACATGGATGCATGAATAATTTGAATATGTTTTTTTATTTTTTGGAAGGGGGGGGGGTGCGGGAATTTTCCAAATAGTCTAGATCGATCCTTTCATTTTTTCTGTATCCCTGGACTTTAGAAAAAAAAGTTTTACATTTTCAGACTTGTCTCCTTTTTTTTTTACCCCTCACCCCTGCCACATCACTTTTCCCTACAGAAATTACCCCTTGAAATCCTCCCCTCTCCACACCGATCTCCCTCTCACATTGCAGCTCTGTCTCCCTATCGACTCCTCCTTATGGGGTGTCAAGCCGAAGATCAAGACCATCTCCAATCTCTAGTTCGAGATCTCCACCGGCGAGACCTCCCTCAACCTCTCTGACCTCCACCGCCCGATCCGAACCGTCCACGTTGTAGGCGTCGCCGGCTCCTTCCGAGCAGCAGATGAAGTCGACGAGGCCGAGGTCCAGCTCGTGCGCGGAAGTACATAATTTGTCTGAAAAGTTGATTTTTTTTTTTTTTGGGGGGGGGGGGGGGTTGATTTGTTTTCACTGTTTGTGTTTTAATGAAATGGGTCATAGATGAATTAGGTGTGTGTTTTTTTTGCAAAGCCGGCGGATCAGAATGAACGAGAAGACGAAACCGTGTTGTGACAAAGCATGATGAAGAAGAAGACATGTAAACAATGTAAGAAAACATGGCCGTGATTGAGTTTTCTCTCATGTGTATTTTTAATTCTTTCTTTTTCCACATCATAGTATCTTCAATTTGTCATCTTGGTTTGGTTTTCTTTTGTGGTTTTTTTTTATATTATTATTGCTATTATTATTATTATTATTATTATTATTATTATTATTATTATTATTATTGTTTCTAATGAATTGATTATCAAATTGATGGGTTCTTGTAATTGAAAATTTTATATATGTACATGTTTAATAAATTTATGAAATTGGTTAGTTTAATTATGTAATTGGCCATTACATTATAGTTTCTGAACTTATTCAAAATATGCGTTATAGCTCAAGTTGTTAGTTAATTAGAGCCACATGATACACTATTATTTTAGTACTGTTGGAGCTTAAATTAATCATCATTAAATAGTCCTAGTTAGTTATATTATACTTATGTTATATTTGTTACATTAGATATTTTTATTATGTTATAGTTATATTGTATTTATTCATTGGATATGTAATGTTGGTTATTTTTTCTTATTAACAGTTTCTAGTTTCTATTCTTAGTGGTCTTTGTAATTGGATTATGTCTGTTCAGTAAATGGTAATTTCTGTTATGTAAATAATAGTTTATTTTCTGTATATGATAGTTTATGTTTTGTAAATAATATTTTCTGTAATTTGAAATTAAAACAACCAACATAGAAAAGGCATCACCTCCTTTTCAGCATCACCTCTTCAGCTCTTCTACGTTTATCAATTTCCACCATCACCGCCATCGCTACCTCCATTGCTACTGATCCTGGAGTTCTTGGCGTCTCCATGACTGGACGCAAGTGGGAGATGAAAGAGCGATGCAAACAGTAGTGGAATGGCAATGGTGTCTATGATGGCGGTTCTCCTTAGTGACGATGTGAGCGGCAGATCGATGAGCAGCAAGGTGAACGTCGATGGGGTGAAGTTGATCGGTGAGCTGCGCTCGTTTGGGAAAGGAAGAAAAAACACTCGTTTAAAGAAGAGAAGAAAAAAAAGAAAGGGAGAATGATTTTAGTTTGTCTTATATGAGGGGGTAATATTGGTATTAAAAAAAAACAAGGGTAAAAAAATAATGGGACAAAGGTGCAGAGGTAAAAAAAAAAAAAAAGTCCAGGGGTATGAAAAAAATAGAGGGGTCGGTCCAAGGATATATGGGCAATTCCTCCTTTTTTTCTTAATAATAAAGCTTTTTCATTCATTCATATATAACTTTAAAAAATGTACATCAGCTCATACAAAATAGGAAGGAGGCCAGTAAAATGGCAGTCCTGTAGATATCATAATTTTGACTATCCAAATAACGAAAATTTATCTTAAGCAACACTTTAATTTTAAACACCTTGAGTCATATGGAAAACCGCTTAAGAAAAATATTTTGGGAAAATAAAAAAGAAGGCCAAAACTAAAACTTGGAGAATAAATAGCCAGTTGCCAAATGGGTACTTCCAACAAGCTGTCCCTTACCGGATGGCTACATTGAAGTAGTAGGCAAAAACCCTTGGCCCAAACCCTGGCAATTTTCTCAAACCTACCGCCCCATCTAAGCCTGTCAATTATCTAAAAAAAAATATGAATCTGAATTCGTATCCAAAAAATTAAAAATATCCGATATTTGAAAATCCAAAGTACGGATATGGAAATCAGTCTATCAAATCCAAAAAATATCCATATCCAACATATTTAATAATATATATATATATTTATATATATATTGCCCATATTGTTATCTTGTATGATTAATCACAATAATAATATATTATAATACTATTAAATTTTTAATGTATGATATCTAAAAGAGATAATAAGCCTTAAAATCTTAATTTTAATTTTGATGTCTCTATAAAATATCATTTGATTATCCAAATTAATGTTAATATTCAAACATGTCAATTATCTAAAAAATATATGTATCCAATCTGTATCCGAAGGGATCCGAATCCAAAAATTGATATCCGAATCCGAAAGTTAGGATACGGCTATTCACCTATCTGATCTGTATCCGTCCAATTGACAGGCTTAGCCCCATCCTTGCTGGCTGACTACAGCCAACCCCCCCCCCCCCCTCCCTCCTAATTGCTTTTCTGATATGGGACATAAAGTTGACATTAAATATTGATGATAATGGGAGTTTACTATAATTAGTATGTCATGTCTGACGGCTCCAACATGGTGATCACCAATTTCACCGCTAACAAGACATGGGACATAAAGTAAGAAACGATAACTGACGGCTTCTTTAATTCAACCGCCTCATGCCCGACGGCTACTTTGAGGTAGCCAACACCCGCCTAGACAAATTGTCAAAGCAAAGATATGAATTCTTGAGGGGAATTTATTCGAGCCCATTCTATTATGCATTCAATCCCATTGCCCAAGAAATAAATCACTGCCTTCCTTTTGGTATAAATAGACCATTCACTTGAAAATAGCATGAAAAAATAAAAAATTACAAATCATTTCAAAGAATCATTTGACATCAAAGCCACTTTGAGAGAAAGAGAGAGAAAGAGAGAGAGGAGAAACCCTACTTACAGCTCCAAATTCCACTCTTCAAAAACACTCTATCCTATTGTTTTACCTGTGCCAAAATTGCACTAACCAGACAAATCAAATTTCATACCAAGGTGTTGGTCAAAAATTCAATAAATTCAAATCAATAGCCCATATCTTCAGCAGCTAGTTCAAAAAAACTACCAGGTTCAAGCAGCTAGATCCAAGTAGCCAGCACACTATTGTCCCCCTTTTTTTAGCAGTTCTTTTTGAAATTTTGTGAAGTGAAAGGATTACAAGTTTTCACCTTTAGGTGTGGCCGACAAGTGTGAGAGAATTCCACAGAGTCCCCGTACTTGGTGATCAATACTAAACACCTACTAAACACCGACCTTTACTGCATTTTGAGAAAACAGGTGCAATCACACCCAACTCCGTTTTTCTATGAGGTTGTCGAGCTGCTCTGAGTGGTTGTTAGGCTACCCAAAAATGACCCTCTAGGTGGTTATCTGATTAGTCATCAGACAGACCAGAACCAAACCTCAAGAGAACTCCCTCCAATCCACCAAATTTCCATACCGACATTCTGGCGATTAGGTGGGACTTCGCTCGTGAAAAACTACAAAAGGTAATCCTTTTCCAAATATCAAGAACTTTATAAAGCTACTCTTTTTGAAAAATAACAATTCCCACTAAGTTGCCCCGATTGCTCTATTTTTATTTCTTTAAATCACCCATCAATTTCGCCCCCAAGTTGTTCTCATTTACTGCTTTCTCTAAACTGCTTTATCACCCACCAATTCCAATCCCAAGTTTCTCTCGTTTACAACTTTCTGTTAAACTTTTTATCACCCACCAACTTTCGTCCCCAAAGTTGCTCCCTTTACTCCTACTTTCCCAAATCTGCCCCACATTACCAAGTTTACTAATGAAGTAACTGTCAATGGTGAGATGCGCCAAAAAACCGATAATAGAGAACTCCTAGACTCGTTAGATGAGAAGATGAATGAACGGCATGCAAAACTCTTTTACCAAATAGGGGGGTAAAGGAACACACCCCTACACCTTTTTTACTATAAATAGAAGGGTCTCTAAGCATAACCAATAACAATCAATACCAATCAATAACCCCAACAACCCACATTCTTAATCATCAAGCCTATACCACCACTTTAAAACCTTAAGAGAGAATGTGAAAGAGAAACTCATTTCCTACACAAATCCATTCTCCTAATCCACTCTCCAAAACCCAGGTTAAACCCAATTTAACCTCTTTCAAAACAAAACAAAACCGTACCCAAGTTCAGCCCAAATTTAAACAGACATCAAGAAGCTACCAAAACTAGCCGCCCCCCAGCTGGAGACTACATCTAACTAGCCACCCCTTCCCTAACCCACCTCAAGTCACAATTCTCCTCTAATCAATTTCACGAAGCAGAAAAGAATCCCTGTCTTTACCTTTGAGTACGGCACATCTGTGTTTCAGAGCGGTGACCCGACAAACTCCCCACAAAGGCGATCAAATCCACCCCTTTTTCCTGCTTTTTGAGAAAAACAGGTAGCGATCACAACAACCTCTGAATCCTCCCGTCGACCGCCTCAAGCAGGAACAAACTACCAACCAATCACCCTGACCGAGTCTGTCAAGGCGTAGCTCTCCGGACCGGAGCCTTCAAAGAAACCCCCACACACGCACAAACCACTGGAGGACGGAGGAGGAAAGAAGAGAGGGCCCCTTTCTTTCCTTTCCCCGAAATCCAATACCGACACCAACGTGGGCCCACTCCTTTATCATTAAAGGGACAACTTTATTCAGTTATGAAATAATTTGCCTAATGCGAAAAAATACAGTTATGAAGAAATGAAGATGATAGAATAGGGGTGATGAGAGATTTAAACGTAGAAAATCACAAGGATAAGAGTGAGCAAGAGGAGTAGGAGAAGGCTTAGGACGTAAGAGATGTTTGGGATGACGAAAGGAGTCCCCTAAGTCCTAGATGAAGGAATCTTTCGATTTTTAACAGATACCCATACACAGCGCTAGAATGTGAGAATATCAAAATACTTGATAAGAAAAAAGTGTTAATAGTTAGTAAAAAAGACAAAGTCACCTAAAAAGAGACTTGAGAAGTTGTTAGATGATTTCAATTATGTGATAAAAATTTAGAACAATAAAAAGAGACTTGAGAAGTTGTTAGATGATTTCAATTATGATTTCATTTTAAATGTTAATATATTATCAGAAAATAATTATAGATATTTATGACTTTTATATGAAAATATCTTATATGACATCTTCTTGTAAATATTTAACTATTGTCGATCGAATAAGTACAATTGATATTATATATCATTCCATAAACACATGTAAATCTATTATGTTAGGTGTCAATGTCTTCAAGGAACGACATGTAATATTAATTGCACATATTTCACTAACAATAATTAAATCCTAACAATATTCCCTAATTAAAAATGTCCCATGATGTCTCATTAACAATTGCGTCCAACAACATTTATTCCTCACTATATTCGAGATGCGTAATGACCTACAACAATACTAACGATAACTACAACAATCAAACATTTTTCTCTTTTGTTGAACATTAAAGATTAATTAAATAAGACCAAGTGTATTTAAGATAATCAGTATAATGAAACTAATTTTCAACACTTCCTTTTCTTTTGAAGATTCGGGGATTACCCTTGTGCATACTTTGGAATCTATTATTTGAAAAAAAATTGACATAAACCCCAAAAATGTTCATATGTCCAAACCTCTGATAAAGAATTTATTGAACATTACAAATTTTAAATACATGCCTAATACTTCAATGAAAATCTAACCTAGATTGCAATACCACAACCCTTTTGCCTTCAGAAACCCTCTCATTGTGTAGTTGAAAACAAATATACCTAAGGATACCTACTGAAGCTATCTATATGATCTACGAGATAAACATATTTATTTGGCACACTATAAGTCATATTTGGCAAAAGTAGATTTATTAACATATAAAGTAAACCTAATTTTAAAAAAGAACATCGGAAAGGTTGTGACTGTTTTGAAAAAATTACTCATATCCCCCTTTTTTAATTTTTTTTTTCTTTTGAAGGAAAAGTTTTATGTACCATGCAAAACTATATAATTTTCCATTTTCATCATCTATAATGTATGGAAGACGGAATCTAAAACCTAAGATGAATAAAAAATTAGATTTGGTCATTTTTTGAAATAGAATTTTCAAAATGTATAACATTTCGTGGTTGAAATGTTTCTAATACATAGGTATAAGTGAAAATTAAAAGCATTTAAATCTATTATAAGTTTCTCAAACACCAAATTCTTAATTAATTCTTGATAATGAATGGAAAGCGCACTCAACCATCTTGTAGTCACATGTGAACCACCTTTGGCCATTGCTTTTCCAATCTTCATCTACTTCTTTGATGGGGACTTGGTTGACTTGGTTGCTTTTCCAATCTTCACCCTACTATGTGTGAATAGGCTAGATTTTTTAGAGGACACCACCTTCATCTTCACCATTTCTATCTGCATATACTAGAATGTCAATGTCTCAACAACATCGGATTACAATAATTCACATTTAATGAATATAGAACATAAATATCTTCTTAACAAATTTAAAAAAAATAAAAGGATTAATTTAAATGCACAATCGAATAAAAATCATAACAGAGAAATCAAACTACATGACCAATTAATTATAGAACTACATAGTGAATCAATGGAACTGCACAACATTAAAATTGAACTACACAACTTATTAATAAAATTAAATTACATAATAATTGAACTACAATCCTATGGATGAAATTACAAACCTATAAATTGAACTGAATAACCTAATAATAAAATTGCACAACCAATTATTGGGATATCATAACCTATGAGTGAAATTACTCACATATAAGTTAAGCGAACTTATTAATCCAGCTATACAACATACAATAAAAAATGCCCATTATATTAATTGAACTGAGCAATATTAAACTGAACTATAAAAATAAGAATCAAATTGCGTATTATATGAATTGAACTGCACAACGTTAGAATCAAATTATATGACCTACGTATACAATAAACACAAAAATTCTAAAATAGACCTACAAAGATACGAAAACCCTCATCATCCTCATCAACAAATTTGAACCCCTATAAGAGATAAAAAAAAATGAATATATAATAAATATAAAAAAAACTCTAATATAAATGTTTAAAAAATGGTGTAGAGCTCAAAACAAGTAGAGAGAGATAAAAGCGGGAGAGAGAACTAAAATGTTTAAAAATTCATTGGTGAAGATTGTTCGTCCAAGCGAAAAAAAAAAGATTGTTCGTCATAACTTTTTACAAACAAAGGGAGAAGAGATTTGAGCGACCGTGTCCTCAAGATAACACAGATTGAGAGAGAAAGAGGGTAAAAGAAAAGAAAACCATGGATTAGCTTTGTAGAGAGTATAAAAAGAGAAAATGGAGAGGCAAATATGGTTTAGGGAATGAACTAGGTTTTCACAGAGAAGCAAGCAACCATTGTAATTATCAACAAACGAAAATAGGGACCCATGTGACTCTAATATGTGGACAAAGCTTGGTGTATCAAATACTCACTACAATAAGATTTTCACAAAAACATATAATCAATAAATAAAAAATAGGGTTTTTTTGCATATACATATTTTATATACGTACTAATGATTTTTATATCACTCCAAATCAAATTTTTTAATACCATTAAAATCTTATGTAATGTGAAAATATATCATTTTATCACTTATTATGATCACAATCTAACTTAATTAGAGTTAATTCATAACTAGTAAAATGAGAAGACATAAATAACATTAGCTTAATGTATATAGTAATAATCTAATCCTTATAATAATGTTAATAACATGATTCATTATTTCTCCTTTTCATGTTTATGATAACTTCATGATTTTATAATGGATATATGATAAGTATTTAAAAACGATTGTTTTACATTACTTACTGTTAGATTATATGTGTTATCTTATAATGTGTGTAGTGTATTACACGTGTAACTCCTAGATATTTGTATATATAAAGGGACTAACCCCTAAGTGGAATATAGGGATTTCATTATTTTATTCTCTGTTTGTAACATGGTATCAGAGCTAGAAATTAAAAAACCCTAGTTTTTTAATTTTTTCTTTTTTGGAATCCTTCACCCTTTGCCGTCGCTGTTGCCGTCGTGCCTTTGCCGTCGTCGTCGCCGTCGTGCCCTTGCCGTCGCCATCGTCGTCGTGCCCTTGCCGTCGCCGTCGTGCCCTTGCCGTCGCTGTTGCCGTCGTGCCCTTGCCGTCGCCGTCGTCGTCGTGCCCTTGCCGTCGCCGTCGTCGTCGTGCCCTTGCCGTCGTCGTCGCCGTCGCCGTCGTGCCGCTGCCGTCGCCGCCCCTGCTGCTGCCGGCGCCGCCCTGCCGCTGCTCGCCTAGCCCTGCCCGGTGCCCAGCCCAGCCGCGCGCGCCCTGCTGCGCCTTGCCCGGATAGCCCGGATCGCCCAGATCGCGCTGCACGGCTCGCCCGGATCTGCCCGGATCACCCTGCCCGGATCGCCCGCGCGCTGATCCTGCCCGGATTTCCCGGGATCTACTGGTGCCAGTCTGTCTCGAGCTGCCCGGATCATCTCGCGCGTCCGACCCGGGTCCGACCCGAGCGCTCCCAGCATCCGACCCGGGGCACTCCCAGCATCCGACCCGGGGCGCTCCGAGCATCCGACCCGGATCCACGAACCCGGCCCAGCATCCGACCCGGATCCGGGAACCCGGCCCGGGACGCGACCCGAATACGCCGCCGACCGGCAGCCCTGCCGCCGCCGCCGGCTGCCCTCCGCCGCCTCCGGCGCCGTTGAGACTTCAAATCACTAAATCGGTCATAACTTCCTCTCCGGAAGTCCGATTAAGGTGATCCAGGAGTCCATTTTGCTCGATTTTTCGTGCTCTACGTCCTCGTCTGCTTCTGATCCTCATCCGAGTGGTTCTGCACAATGTCAGAAATCAACGACGACCCTACTCTTCCGTTACCAACTTCGAAGGTTTCTGATCTCTCTCAGGCTGCTACTCTCTCTCAAATGGCATGTTTTGAGAATTTTCGGGACAATCTTCCGAACTCGACCGATTTTCCTCTTAGTTCTGCCGAAGATTGGTCACCCTGGCACATTACGGTACGGAGCGCTCTCGATCGTTGTCATCTTGTCGGTTATATTGATGGTTCTATTGTGCAACCGTCTGATCAAGACCCGACATATATCACCTGGCGCACACGGGACAGACGCGTATTCTCCTATTTGATCAACTCTGTTGATCGTTCGATCCGTGCAGATCTCACTGGTTTTCCGTCGTCTGCCGCACTATGGACTCATCTTTGTGACCGCTTTGTAGAGAAAAGCGGTGCTCGTGAATATCAACTTCTGATCGACACTCAGACTGCTACTCAAGGTGATCTATCTGCCCAGACTCTATATGGCCGCATGAGGGCGAACTTCAGGGAGCTTCGTGCGCTTGAGCCTGGACCGATGGCCACTCCCGCTGAGCGAGAAGCTTTTCGTGATCGTCGTGAGTTGTATCAGTATCTGATGGCTCTTCGTCCAGAGTTCTCCGCATTGGCCGGTCAACTCATACATCGGGATCCACTTCCTCGACTGGAATCCGCCGTCACTGAGGTTGTTGCTGAGGAGACTCGTCTTCGCACCATTGCATTGCGCCAGTCCACTCCATCTTCCACTTATGAGGGTGTCTTGGCAGCT
This sequence comes from Acorus gramineus, assembly GCA_030737835.1. Classification (NCBI taxonomy): domain Eukaryota; kingdom Viridiplantae; phylum Streptophyta; class Magnoliopsida; order Acorales; family Acoraceae; genus Acorus; species Acorus gramineus. The sequence goes on from CM060848.1 coordinate 9,395,798, forward strand.
ACTCCTCCTACGACACTCACCGGCTCCTCTCGAAAGAATACATTGTGTACTCACTGCAAGAGGACTGGACATCCGGTCGCCGACTGTTGGAAGCTTCATCCTGAAAAGCGCTTTGCACCAAAAGGACAAGGACAGCGTCGCCCCACTGCTCCCTATACTTCTGTTGCTGTTGCCACTGACGCTCCGTCTTCATACACAGATCAGCTTGGGCGTATCCGAGAGAGCCTCGATCAACTGATCATACAGCAACCTCCTCCTGGTTCTTCTACTCCCTCTGCTTTCTCTACTACTTTGGGTACTCCTGTTCATTGGATTTTTGATTCAGGTGCTTCACATCACATGACACCGGACAGTTCTGTCCTCACTGCATGCTCACCGGCACCTTCACACCTGCCCACGATTCATACTGCAGATGGCTCCCCTTTAGTCATCACGCAGTGTGGATCGATCACTACCACCTCTGACCCTACAGGACGCATTTCATTACCATTTGTTTTGCATGCCCCTGACCTTTGCATGAATCTTATATCTATTAGCCGATTGTGTGATTCTGGTCTCACTGTTACCTTTACCACCTCTGGTTGTCTTGTGCAGGATCCACGATCAGGGCAGAGGATTGGCGTTGGACGTAGGATTGGCGGACTTTATTACGTGGAGTATCTTCGTCTTCCCGTTCCTGATCCATCTGTCTTCTGTGGTAGCGTCACTTCTGATGTCGATTTGTGGCATCGAAGGTTAGGTCATGTGTCTGAGTCTCGTCTCAAAGAACTATTTCAATCTGGTGTCTTAGGTCGTATTTCTTTTTCTCCACTTTCTGTTTGCGAGGGCTGTAAATTAGCCAAACCTGTGGCTACTCCTTTTAGTCCTAGTAATAATCAGTCCTCTAGTCCATTTGAGCTTGTTCATTCTGACATTTGGGGCCCATCTCATGTAACCTCAAAGAGTGGTTTTTCTTATTATATTAGTTTTATTGATGATTACTCTCGTTTTACTTGGATTTATTTATTGCGTCAACGTTCTGAGGTTCCCAAAATTTATGAGATTTTTACCAATATGATTTATACCCAATTTCAAGCTCGTATCAAAACTTTTAGGTCTGATTGTGCTCGAGAATACATCTCTTCTACGATGCGTTCTCTTCTTCATTCTCATGGCACCCTTTTTCAGCAATCATGCCCCTACACTCATGAGCAAAATGGGGTTGCTGAACGTAAACATCGTCATATTCTTGAGACGACTCGTGCTCTCTTACTTTCCTCTTCAGTCCCCAGTATGTTCTGGGCTGAAGCTGCTCTTCTCTGTGTCCATCTTATCAATATCACCCCCTCCTCTGTCCTCTCCGGTATGACTCCTCATGAGCGTCTTTATTCTTCTCACCCTGATTATAGCAGACTTCGCACATTTGGATGTACGTGTTTTGTGCTTCTCCCTCCTCATCAACGCACCAAGTTGGCCGCTCGGTCAGTAAAGTGTGTATTCTTGGGGATTAGCTTCGAACACAAGGGTTATCGCTGCTATGATCCTGTTGGAGATCGATTTTGGATCGCTCGTCATGTGTCCTTTGTCGAGGATGTTCCCTATTTTTTCTCTTCACCCACTCCGTCCTCTCCTCCTATTCAGGTCTCTCCTATTACGTCTCTTCCTTTTCCTGGCCTACCTGTTGCACTAGAGTCTGTTCCTACCCCTGCGTCTCAACCTGACAATCCTGCAGATAACCCACCCTCTCCTCCCAGTGTGTCACCTATTGTCCCTACTGAAGATACTTCCACTGGTCCTCCGACTCCCACGCCTGACGCGCCTCCTCCTGCCGTGGATCCTCATCTTTTGCCTCGTTATCCTCACCGTGCGCGTCACCCTCCTTCCCGCTTCAGTTACGACTCGGGGCCACCAGACCAGTTTGGTTTTGCATCTGTCAGTACCTACTCTCCACAATTTCAGGCCTATCTCACAGCTATACATGTCCACCGTGAGCCCCGATCTTATCACGAGGCAGTCGAGTACCCTGAGTGGCAGCAGGCCATGGCTGAGGAGTTTGAGGCGTTTGAGCAGACACAGACCTGGGATGTTGTTCCCCTTCCGGATGGTGTTACCCCTATCAGCTGCAAGTGGATTTTCAAGATCAAGCATCGCCCTGATGGTTCCATTGAACGCCATAAGGCTCGTCTTGTTGCTAGAGGTTTCACTCAGGAGTATGGCATTGACTATGAGGAGACCTTTGCTCCTGTTGCTCAGATGACTACTGTTCGCACCCTTCTCGCCGTTGCTGCTGTTCGTCGCTGGTCTCTCTTTCAGATGGACGTGAAGAATGCTTTTCTTCATGGTGATTTATCTGAGGTTGTTTATATGCAACCACCTCCAGGTCTCAGCACTCCTCCTCAGCATGTTTGTCGTCTTCGGCGGGCTATATACGGACTGAAACAAGCTCCTCGTGCCTGGTTTGAGCGTTTTCGCAGTGTTATTCTGACAGCTGGTTTTGTTGAGAGCCACCAGGACCACTCTATGTTTGTGCGATCCTCATCGCAGGGGCGGGTAATCCTTCTTCTGTATGTTGACGACATGATTATAACTGGCGATGACTCCGCTGGTATTACTCGGGTCAAGAATCACCTCAGTCGACAGTTTCAGATGAAAGATCTTGGTACTCTTCGCTACTTCCTTGGTCTCGAAATTGCACAGAGTGATCGTGGGATTCTGCTTTCTCAACAGAAGTATACAGCTGACATTTTAGAGCGTGCTGCCCTCTCCGATACCCGCAGTGCGGATACTCCTCTTGAGCTTAATGTGAAGCTTCGTCCTACGGATGGTGAGCTCCTCTCAGATCCCACTCGATACAGACAGATCGTGGGTCAGCTTGTGTATCTCTGCATCACTAGACCTGACATTGCTCATGCCGTCAGTATTGTTAGTCAGTTTGTCTCGGCTCCTCGATCAGTGCATTATGGTGCTCTTATGCGAATTCTTAGATATTTGCGTGGTACTATCACTAGATCGATCTATCTGTCATCCTCTTCGACTCTGGTTCTCAGGGCTTACACTGATGCTGATTGGGCTGGAGACCCGACGACTAGACGCTCCACCACTGGTTTCTGCATATTTCTCGGAGATTCTATCATCTCTTGGCGCAGCAAGAAACAGGAGGTTGTTTCTCTTTCCAGCACTGAGGCTGAATATCGAGCCATGGCTATCACCACCAAGGAGATTGTTCATCTCAGACGTCTCTTGGTGGATCTAGGAGTTACTATGACTGGTCCTACTCCTCTTCACTGTGATAACCGGTCTGCTATTCAGATTGCTAGCAATCCGGTCTTTCATGAGAGGACCAAACACATTGAGATCGATTGTCACTTCGTTCGTCAGCACTTTCTTGCAGAGACATTATCGCTTCCGCATATCTCCTCTGCTGAGCAGCTTGCTGATTTCTTTACGAAGTCACATCCAGTTCCTCGATTTCAGTTTCTTCTTCGCAAACTCACTTTGTATGATCCACCGTGAGTTTGAGGAGGGCTGTTAGATTATATGTGTTATCTTATAATGTGTGTAGTGTATTACACGTGTAACTCCTAGATATTTGTATATATAAAGGGACTAACCCCTAAGTGGAATATAGGGATTTCATTATTTTATTCTCTGTTTGTAACATTTACATTAATGTAACCAAATATATAAAAAAATCTTTGCTGCTTAAGGTATGTACTATGTACTATGTATGGTTGTATGAAAGAACTTGAAATTTATTGTATATAAAAATAAATATAGTTTTTTAGTCTTTCAGAATGATTTAACGGTGTTAATTAATATATTTAGAAAAAAAAATAACTATAATCAAATACGTAAAAAAAATTAACTTTTGAAAGGTATTAAACTAAACAAAATGTTTATAGTACAAAAATAAATATCATATTTTGGAGGGTCTATTTCAAAAACCCCAAAAATATAATTTTTGATATGATCATTTTCATCTTGTGTCAAAAATCCATCTAAAATTTGAAATTTGTATTTATCTTTTGAATTTGAGTGAAACATAAGGAATGTCAACTTACATCCCAGACTCCCATCATTGGCAATTGAAATATACCATACTCCTAGCATGTATATGAGGGGGTTGGTTGGGACAGGCAACAAAGAAGGTTATATGGAAGATTTGTTGAAAGTTACTGGTGATTATAAGAGATTGGAAAGTGGAAGGAAGCATTTTTGCGAGGGAAAAACAAAAACATCCTCTGTCTTCACATCTTGTTCAACTTCCGGGTCTTCCAAAATCATGATGGAGGTCCGGGTGTTTGGATTTAGGTGGTGAAGGGGGGAGTTTTTTTTGGTAGAGTATTGACTGAAAAGTTCGATATATATAGAGATATTTGAAATTGAAAATTGTTTTGGAATTTGAAATTGGAAAATGTTGAGTGGATTGGATTTTTGACTTCTCGAGCACAAAAACGCCTGGGGATTAGGGACCTCTTGGAAATGATTCTTGCCCCTCCTCGAAACAGTGGGTTTCACTTCTCTAGGTAGTAGTGACTCTCACCATTTATATTGGTACATGTTTAAAAATATATTTGAAGAATACTTTAATGAGAAATTATTGTAGGATTCGTGTATGGAATATGTTTGGAATGAGTGATTTATGAGAAAAAAATCTTTTTTAACTCTTAGAAATCTTCTTGAAATCACAAAAAGTTCATCTAAAGTCAGAAAATTATTCTAGGTCCTCATAAAGTGTATATGGTTAACGAATTTAGTAACCCAATCAAAAGTATTTTGAAATATGTCTTCAAAAACTTACTAAAATTGAATTCAGTCCCTACAAACTTTATTAAATCAGATTTAGTTTTTTTGTAAGACAAAAATACCCCCGTCATTTTTCAGCATCCCTATCTCCTGAAATGTCATCCTCATCTGTAAAAAAAAAATATCGATCAAACCTCATTTGATCTAAAAAATTGAGTCATTTTTCAACATTTTCACTTCCTTAATCTCATTATAGAGATTGAATAAAAAAAAATTATAGTTTCATCAACTCCAATACAAAATCAGTAGAGAAAACAAATTAAAAACCCAAACAAAATTCTATAATACATTTTTAACTCAAAATTATTAGCAATAAAAAGTATAACACCTTGATTATAAAACTATAATTTATTTAATAAAATTTAAATAAATCAGTATATATTTTTAGATAATCACATTGATTTTTTGTGATTTTAAAAAGATTTCAGGGAGTTAAGACGATTTTTAAATTTCACAGAGACTTTTTTCGATTTTCATAAGTTTTCAATGAGTTATATCGATTTTTTTCAACAAAGAAAATAAATTTTAAAAATGTATAATAGTAATTTACCATACATGATTAGAGTTAGCCACACATCTAATTAATTATGGGGACTAAAATAAATATTATCTAATAAGATAGGGACTTGAGAGAATTTATCGATTTTACATAGACTTTTTCTGATTTTCATAAATTTCCAGTGAGCTAGATCGATTTTTCCCTTTAAACAAATGCTTTTAAGGTAAGCTTAACACATTTGTTGATATATTTAGTCAGAATCTATTGGAATGATAATGAAATTTCAACACATAATCCTCTCCCGTTTGGGCAACAACATAACATATTTCAAGATAGATACTTATTCTAGTATATACAGAAAATAAATCATTTTTATTTAAATTATATTTTTAATTATTTTAATTGAAAAACATTATAATATTTTTTTATTTTGTTAACCATGGATAAGTTATGGAGAAATAATCAATAAAATATAGATAAGAAAAAATGTAAAAAAATGATTTAACATCCCCTGGTGTATAAGAGCTGATGACATATGATGATTAGACATATGAACCACATAGTATCAATGGAATAGATTGGGTGAAATATTACAAATCAATAGAGATCAATACCAATTTATTTTCATTTATTTTAACATAGCTATGCCCACATGTTCCTGGCAACCAAAAACATTTTTTAGGACAATTTACAAAAATAACCCCAATTTTTTTAATAATTGCAACGTTAGCCCCGCCTAGTGAATAGTAATAGTTAATAGCCACCTTTTATAAATCTCTATTCATGCGAATCAAGATCAATTAATCAAATCCTAATAAATAACATTCTTCAAAAAATAAAATAAATCTCTATTCACATTTTATTCATTTTATCCACAACTTATTTACATAAGTTTATTATTACATTCCCAACCACACAAAAAATGACTTATTCTTTATCTATACTGAATAGTTTTTTATACCAAAATTACTTGTCGCTTCCCAAATGGGGGGCTTCGGGTATAGTGTAAACCTGTCAATCATCTTAAAAATATTTCATATCATAGAAATTATAATGTAAGATTAGTTATACTCCTTACAATTTAAATAATCCACGGACTCTCTTTATAGGACGCGAAAACATGTGAAAAACACAGGAAGTCTCCATTTAATTCTCAACCTTACGTCCCCATTTTATATCAAACACCATAGTTTGACAAAGGGATAAATGATAGGATAAAAAATAATTATAAAGATAAATGAATAGCAGAACAGTTTATTCTTGTTTGATATAAAAAATAATCAGGATAAACTGTGAACAATTGTCACAATTTTAAAATAAAAATGAAAATATTTTATTCCACCTAAAGGCTAGAATACCATTTATCCCAACCTTTTATCTAAATTTTGATAAATGTAAATATGAACAAATTTGATGAATTTTTTATCCTATTAAAATTATGACAACTTATCCTCAAAAACTTAATCCATTGCCAAACTAGCCCTTAAAGAGGATCATCTCATGTTCCTGATGTCACAAAAAAAATTTAAATTCTGATATTAATACCCATGTCTGAAAGATTTAGGAACAAACATAGATATTAAGGTAATTAATCAGCATCAGATCACTTAATTAGCTTAGAATAGTGGTGCGAAGCATGCCACCAATTTGGATGACATTCAGGGAATGGAGTATACAACAAATGGGTATCAAAATAAATTGCTTCATACTGAATTGGTTGTTATAAAAAAAAACTGGGGCAAAGAATGCCTAAGGGGTATCAATCAAACTTTCTTTTTCTTTTTCTGTTTCAAAAAAAATTCCTGATCACATGTAGAAGATAGAACTGAAGATAGCATTTGCCATCCACTGCAGACTAGAAGACCAACAACAAATATTTTACATATTCAAAAAGACACAACCTTCCCTGATTGTGAGATATTAGGCCAGCTGAACAACCCCTTCACAAAACCACACATTCAAATCCTCAGGAAAAGAAACAGGTATGTATATCACACTATTGACTTGACACCTCTGAAGCATAGCCAAAAAAAAAAAAAATTAATAGATTGCCCAAGCTTGTCAAATTTTGTTCTAATTTCTATATGATTGAATGCAACATCTGAGTATGTGTGCCTTTGCCTGTGCAAGAGAGAGAGAATAAAAAGAGTTAATGATATTAGAAATTTAGCTTTCACTTGGGAGCAGTGTAATGCTTTGTTATTGAGAAACCAATGCTGAAGATTCTTTTATCATATAGTGTTTTATTCACAAGATATTGTTTTGTTATGAACCCTGGAAATGGGAAGAAAATAGCTAAACTACACCATCTAATCTATAAATTTAGTACTATTATCAATGTCATGGCACATTCTGTAGACTTTATTGATCATAAGAATCTCAATTGATGGAAAATGAAACTGTTTCAAGTGATCTATCAAAAAACGATACCGTTGCTAACCGGTTAGGTTAAAGAGTGTGAGAATGATCAGCTTTACCCATGCCCACCAGGAAATGCACCATGGGAATTTCACAACTCACATATATCCCAACTATATCTCTGCTTACGTTATGTCAGTGTCAAAAAGTTAGAGGCAGAAAAGATACCTGTTACATGCGAGCATCTCCCCACAAGTATTAATAAATATTGCGGTTGAGCAACCTTTGAAAAGATAGGTAAAGATCTTTATTGTTTGTACCAAATATTTCTTCTGCCTTTCTCAATGTTTCCTGCAGAAAAGAGTGTACGCCTCGTACAATGAACCATTGATTTATTTAATGGAACTTAGTCTATGTGAAGACAACCCTTACCTCACGCGGTTGCCTTTGGGCATTAAATTCTTTGATGTTGGCTAAAAATGCTCCAAACTGTTCGTATGAGAGACGGCTCCTACAGTACAAACACACCAATGTCTGGAAAATGAATTGTGGCTGCCAGTTACAACATTAAAAGGAAGGATGGGCACACAAACCAACCTGGCTTGGCGGAAGAACTCCTTTCCATCAATTCGAGGAGTACGAGCTGAGAGCAACATCAGTTATAAGAAACCATGAGTACATAATACAGGTAACATGGCTTTTTTCTGATGAACTGTTGTCTCAGACATGCAAAATACACTATTCATGATGTTAGACCCAAATCATTAGAAAAATTAATTCCTTTTGTTTAGCATCCAACTCATCACAAGATTGGTTCTTCTAAGCTCACAGAGATTATAAGCCTTTCTGGTGATCATATATCATTAATATATTCACTTAAATGATCCACAGTTTTTGAACCACAATTGTGTGTGTGTGTGTGTGTGTGTTGACATGATGTATGTATGTATGTTTAAATTCTCATATCCATTTTGACATAAAACATTTCCAAAAATTAAATTGTCATTGTGTGTCGCATACCTGTCAATGTGTGGCCACGTGGAGGAGAGCTGGCTGCAGAGGACTGCTGACTTGATGAAAGCCATGGTGACATAGAAATCGGTGCATCGATGCAAGGTTTTGTAGGGGAAGTAACACTAGAGGCAAATCTGGGTGAACCAACAGTAGAGGTCCCTTTAGGAGATATAGCTGTTGAAGTCATCTTTGGACTTATAGTTGGAGTGAGTCGTGGGGTGATATATGGACTGATCCTTTGCCCAGGTTTCCTAGACACTTTATTTTTACGTCAAATATAAGTCATGAGCATTCTTATGGCAAAGTAAATTAAAGAAAAGCTGTTCACATACCATCATGATTGGAATATAAGACTTCTGTCACACCACTGACACTATTTTCTGCCGTGTGGACAACAAGCCGCTCATCTGTTGCACTAAAGATATATATGAGATAAAACCATCCAACCAATTGCATAAGTTACATCAGACTTTGCAGCAAATATCAAACACAATAAATGTATGACTACCTTCCAAAGATGATCCTTTTGCAATCAACTTATCATAGGTTCCTATATCAATAGTCCTTGCTTGCTGGTATAAAGAACCAAGAAAGAATTAAGTAACTTTCTAAAGGCATTCAAAATCCACAAGATGATACTAAAGAGTAAAGATTTTGGGTGAACACAAAATCATGAGAGGATGGGATTAAATGACATCTATCTGAAACTGAAAAGCTTAACTGTGATAAGGATTGATCTTACAGATGGATTATCATCATTCAGTGATTGCATAAGCTGTCTCTTGAATGTCTCCAACTGTCAAGATAACAAGGATCATTTAGTGCGAAGGAAAAGGCACAACACTGATAACAAATAGCTCATCTTGCATGCTAATAAGGTGAAAACAGGCGACATGCAATCAAGAAAATCCTAGGTCCAATGAGGTAAGTGCAGTCGATTGGCAGGTCAAAAAAAAAAAATGTTGATCCAACAAATCCATGAATTTCAATCATTTTTACTAGTTACTAATTAAAGCAAAAAAATGTTGCCACTTTACTTTACAACGAATTATTCACAAAATACATCCTATCCCTTTAAAAAAAGAGGAAAACATCATGATCCTGGTTGCACATCGGCTCATCTTTGTTTTCCTCAGAAAAAAAAAAAAAACACATTTCCATGTTTACACAGTAGCAATTCATGGAATTGACCCTATGATGTGGACAAAATCTTGAACATACTGTCAGGTAATGCAAAGCCAGAATACTTCTTTGAATAATCAGATCGTTGTATCAGCCCACAACCAGCAACCCAAAAACCTGAAGCTAAAGAGCATTGAGAAGTTCATCTTCACTATTAACATATGCCATTATCAATTATTCGAGAGAATTAGAGGAGAGATTTTGCAGACAAGAATATGATTGAGTCATCAGGTAGGAAAGATGGAAAGGAAAAAGAACATGCATGATCAAGGATCATTCAATTTTACATTTTTACTATAAGTGAAGAGACACATAATACAGGTAAAAAGCAACATTGACTAGTTTTGAGATAAATTGTAGCTCCAGAAGCATCGAGTCAGATCAAGACATTATGATGGGTGACATTCAAGTGTGTTGAAGATTTGAAGCCTTTGAATTCTGTTGGCTACATAGAAGTATTCTCCTTTTTCTATATTTGAATAGCTTCAGATCTTCAAATTAGAAGTTTTACTGATAATGTACAACAAAATAGCATAATTCAATATTCATCTTGCGCTAATGAATGATGCACGGTATGCAACATTCAAGTTATTCAACAACTTGGTATTCAATTATCACCATAATACTCCTCGTAAAGGAAAGAGTTAATGTTTTGCATCTTGTATATTGCTTTAAGTTGGATTTGGATGAGTAGGTAGTACTAACCAATGGAATAGACAAAGTGGACGGGAATGAAGAATCATGTAAGTGTGGATGCCAGCTGCAGAATGAGGACTTTAAAAATCACTCATCAGATAACTTTTTCAATCATGTATTCCATCTTCTTCATATAGATTAAATTCACTATGTTCCCCTGTTTCAAGTAAATTATAGATCTCTAGGTCTTCTTTAGTACTTTTTTTTTCCAAAGATCACACCAAGAAAGAGGTCAAGCCTATAATATCGCTGAGAGAGAATATAACCTTATTTATCTCTCAACTCCATTTTGAGGATCTAACAATCAAATATCTAGAAAGCTATAGTTCTCTAAACATCCAATTAAAAGAACTAATTTACAAAAAATGAGGAAGCTCATTCTACACACAAAAAAAAAATGGAAAATAAATCTGAAAATAAATAAACAAATTTAATGTTGATAATAAAAAATTCATGTTATCCTTTCCACTTTTATCTAGCCAGATTATTCCAGAAGTAGCCACCTTCAGAATCCATATCCCCATTTACACAACATGTCAATATCTAATGTAGTCTGTCAAAAAGAATATACAAGCCAACATCATACATTTCCTTGGAAGTGCTAAGATTTTGTCTACTTTTTTAACCAATCCAATAAACCAATGTTCCCAGGATTAGAACAGACCAACAGTAACAGCATGAGGTGTGAAAATGTAACTCCAAAAGATTATCTGGGAATTAATGAAACTGAGATGTCATAACAGACCAAAGAGTTCAGTCGATAAACCATAATGACTCCTTTCTAGCTATAATGGGGTGTTCTTTTTAACATAAGAAATAAAAATTGTACATTGCAATTTGTAGTTAAATAGGTTAACCCACCGACTTTTGCTTTTAGCATAAGAACTAGAAGCAGTACATGGCAATTTGTAGTTAAAGAAGTTCCTATCTGTATCAACAAGTTCTCTCCGACATTGTCAATTGGGGGCTCTAGGGAAGGGAGTCAAGGGACATGGATCTTCCTTGGCATGTTCCTATAGCGGGGCCATTTCTTTCCTTTATTTCCTTCTCTCTTGGATTTTCTCCTCTCTTTTTTTCCTTTGGAGATCACCCATCTCTGACTTTGTCCGAGGGGCATCATTTAGTTATATATGAAGCTCTACCCATTTTCTCAAAAAAAGTACTCCGACAGTGCAACTCTAAAACAAACTTCCAAAGTCTAGCCATCCATCTCACTCAAGCAGAAACAATTTCATAATTCATTTCATAAGTGAATTCTATTCAACACACCTGTCACCAAATTTTATCCATTCATCTCCTTCTCTTCAAGAGCAAATTCATCTGTTTCCTGTCATTTTGACCCAGATTCCCTCTAAAAAAGGTTCAGGTCCCAGCATATGCTTGTTTAGTCTTTTTCTTTCCTTACTGTTTTCATTTGCTTTAAGTTTGTTTATAAGTCAGGTTAGAACACACAATCAGCTTATGAATATTGGCAGAATTATCCAGACCATGATTCAAGACAAAGAAAAAAAAATGTTAGAGAGAGAGATGCATGGATCAGAACACAAAATCAGCTATGGATATTGGCAGAAATTATGAAGACCATGATTCAAGATATAGAAAAAAAAAATAGAGAGAGAGAGGGGGATGCATGGATCTGTGTATGATTGTGGATACGGTTCAGCCCCGCTGGGTACTCAGCAGGTTTGCACTTTACCCAGTAATGAGAATATCAGATGTAATTTTAGAAATTTCAAGGGAGATCCCTCATCTCCGGATTAGTTTGGGGAGCTTTCTTAAGTTATATATGAAGCTACAACCTTTCTCCTCAAATAAAAAAAGGGTGATCCTGAATTATGAAGTATAAAAAGTTACAAAATACAGTTGTGTTTTGATAATCAATATCACATATAATTCCATAACAGAAGCTCGGAAAGATGTCAGTTTTCTTTTCTGGCCAAAGACCAATAGCTATTGGGTTTTACTTATTTATTTTTACATGATTATGTAATGCATCAAGCAGGCATCATCAGCCTGATTCAGCACTCAGCTGGCCAACTGGAATAGCATCACTGTAGGAATTGAGATACCAAAGAGGTGCTTAGACTTCAAGATAACTTTGTGGTCAGAGATGAAAGCCCATTCCCAAGTTAAACCATAAAAAAGAGACTTTTTTACTTAAATATCACCTATAACTGAAGTAATGCAAACTCAAATTCATGATATTTATAACATGACTCATTCAGTAATATCAACATCAGAAGCGTGCTCATTCTATGAGAGAGCTTTCACCACTAAATTATGGTCCCATATCCAATTTATAATTATTAGATTCCTTCTTCTCTATTACTTTCTACTATAATAATCATGACAAATAAATTGGCCACACAAACTCTAATACTACTCAGAGTGACCTTAGCTTACATGATTAAAAACATCCAAACAAAACTATATATCACTATCATATCAAGCCATTTTCTTCACTAGTCCTAGTAAGCCTTTCTTAGATTTGATAAGATGTGGATCCTACCAATGGGTTATTTATTGTCACTCTTGCAATGGGCATTTCTTCAGCCTTCTTTAGCTGTAAGGATTCAACAAAAAACAATGATTTCATATAAAGTGCCAAGTGCAAGTATTTCCATCCATGCCTTATGTTAGGATCATTGGCTCAAAGTTTAGCATACCCTAAGCAAAGAACATGAAATGTGTACAATAAAATAATGTGAGAATAGCCAGTCAAGATAGTAGGTTGAGCATTATTTGACAATTCTCATCCATCGCCAGAGAATTCAGAACAAGAGATCCCAAAATCACATCCCTTTCAACAAAAACCTTAATCAACAATCAAAATCACTCTTTTACGATATTAGAATGCAGCATCACCTCACCTTCGCTAGATCCCGGCTCATCTTCTTCGAACCGACCGCCAACGCATCCCGTTCACTCGACAACTTGCCCTTCAAAACAAACAAACAACAACAACAAAGATTTCAACCAAACAAATCAATCAGATTCAAGCACTGTTTCCACCAATCGAACCGCTCACATTCTCCTCGAGCGCGTCGCTCAGCCGCGCATCCGCCTCCGAGAGCGCCCGCTCGAGCTGACCGACCCTCCCCCGAAGCTCGTCGACCAGGCGGTCCTTCTCCGCCGCCCTCTGACGCAGCCTCCCCGTCTCCACCTCAAGACACGAGACCCGCGACGCGATCGCCATGGACGTGATCTTCCTCGCCAGGTCCAGCTGTTCGTACGGGTCCGTCGGGATCACCGACAGGATCTCGTCCGGTAAGTGGAAATCCGGAAGGCCACTCGTCATCTCCGACCGTCGGTAAGAACAAAAGCCCTAGAAATCGGGTGCTTGGAGTCGTGTCGGAGGGAACGCGAGACAGACACAAACCGGGTGTTTTTTTTTTTAAGCACTTTTAGTCTCCGAAAATTGAATATTTGTAAAAATAGCCCCGTCACCTAAATATTTGTAAAAATTAGCCCCGCTGAAATTTTGTTCTAGAGACGATTATATATAATCCGTCTTCAGTGTTTTAATCCGTATGTGCCCCATTCATACGGGAGACGGATTATAATTCGTCTCCAGTGTAAATCACCCCCTTATTGGGAATTTACATAGGAGACGGGTCATATATAACCCGTCTCTTGGAGACGGATTATATACAATCCGTCCCCTGAAGACGGATTATATATAATCTGTTTTCCATCTTAATTTTTTTTTTTTGTTGTATAGATTGTTGGTTATCTCACCTGTATGAAAATTTCTGCTTGAACATGCATAAATATAATAAAAATGCATTGATATTTGCATAAATCCATTACAATCACTTGACTCCTGTTTCTAAACACCAATGAAAATACATAAATATAATAAACACAAATGAAAATGCATAAATATAATAAACATGTCTTACATCCCATAAATACAATCATCCAAATATTTTCATAAATCCTTTCTTTTTAGCTTTTCTCGGAGCAGGAGGTGCTGATGAAGAGGGTACGTCAATTGTTGTGGATGGCGGCACACCTGATTGTGGTGGAGTGGTAAATTGTTCGCCCGATCCCCGACTGGCAGTAGTAGAAGTACACCAAACCCTGCGTGGTCCACGAATATATGTCTGGAGTGTCATCTGTGGAGCTTGATCAGGAGCTGGGGCTGGTTGTTGTGGCTGCTCATCGATTTCTGCATCGAGTCGTACATCATTGAAGAACTCATCAATTGTGAATTCGGTGTGAGCGAAACTATCATCTACGACATCCTCAGAATCATCAGCATCTGTAGATGCACTGGAGGTACTCGAAGGTTGTCCCCTGTCTCCCATCATCGCCTCTGCATAGTCACGTGCCACAGCAATTATACGATCCCACTCATCGCAGTTGGGGTATAAGACCAACCCCCTTGCAAGCACCTCGGTAATGTTCTATGTAACTCCCCCCTGTTAACAAAAGTTTCAATATGATAAGTTGTTATAAAATCATTTATCACTTTCTAAAAATGTAACACGCGTTTAAAATTCTTACCGAATTTAGTGCGACATAGTCTGGATGGTACTTTGGGGGTGGTGGAGGTGTGATATGTCTGACTGTTCTCTCCCAGTACCACTCCATATATCTCCTCGAACTCCGGGTATGAGAGAATTGGTGGATGTGATCCAAGCGTTGGTCCCAACGCTCGATATAAGTCTGGTGAAAAACTATCCAATTCACATCCTGTCTACCTCGTCTGTTTACCCGGTCGATGGCCTCTACATCAAATGGAATGTCCTGATGCCATCCAAATTGACGTGCGACTCGATCTGGCACGTGCATCTCCACAATATCAAAGCAAATGAGTGGGACCCTAGCCGTCCACAACTCCATATGATCCATACATGCAGGTGGTAGTGTCTCATATGTCCCAACATAAGTCTGCCATATAACCTACCAAAAACCAAATTTATAATTAGTATCACAATTAACATAGAATATATCATTTGTGAAATATATGACTAATTGTATAGTCACCTGCGATTGAAGCTGATAGTCCAGTTGTGCTCTATAGTATATCAGAACACGCAAATTTTCATCAAACCTCTGAGTCACCTTCCACCTGAAATAAGGAATTTAATGAAATATGATCTTCTATGAATTGACAAAAGAAGATGAAAATATTGACATTACCTTGCTCCCAAAGGTCGATCTCCAAGAACAAAATCCGGATCATGCAATGACGGTCGTCCCACATGTAATCTCTCCCACGACCATAGCTGCGTTGGAACAAAATCTTAAGTAACACAGAAAAAAACAAATTTAGTATGTATGGATGAAAATTGGGGTTTGCATATTACCTGTAGCAGAGAATAAAAACCATGAGATCTTGCCGACATCCTCTCTCCAAGCCTACTACCTCTGTATAATGCTTTATATAAGTGGGCCAAAGCAGCTGCACCCCATGAATATCGGCCAGCATCCTCAAAATCTCTGAATAAATGAAGGTAGCACGCATGTATCTTATTTCCTGTGCCATCGGCGAAGATGGTTGATCCAAGCACAAATAAGATATATGCACGTGCATACTGCTGGAGGATATCGTCGTCCAATTCAACATCTGGTACGATGTTGAAGGTTTCTTTAAGCCACGAGAGAAAAATTCTTTCACCCTTGATCTTATCTGCAGGGGGGCCAACACCTAACAGCTCCTCACAAACGCTGGCCCAATCATCGTGGTCTGTGATACCAGTCACGGGCTTGCCATCAATGGGTAGTCCAGTCAAAATAGCAACGTCCTGAAGTGTAATGGTCATCTCGCCATGTCGCAGATGAAATGTGTTGGTTTCTGGTCTCCATCTCTCAGTCAGTGCTTGTAGAAGTCGATGATCTGATCTGGTATATCCCATCTCTGTCAAATAATACAACCCCGATGCCCTCACGTATGGCTCGATGCATGGATCCATGACCCAGTGACGCAATGCCACCATGTGGATCGTAAACTTGGAGGAGTCGGTCTGTTTAAGGAATTTATTTATTCAAGTAAAAAAAAATTCATATATGAAGAATAACATTAGAGAAAAACACATCATTTTTCATACCTTGCCCTGGAATCCATGATGAGACCTATGAGATCCCTGAAAATACAGCAAATCATCCACGACGGGTCCATGCCACTCACGTATGTCCATCACCTGTAATTTGAACACAAGTTAATATATACTCAAACAATTGAACATTCATCATCATATCACAATCATATTTAACATCAATTACCAGCATTTGTATTTCTACGTGGACATTTATTTTTTCTGTGGCCTTTCTCATGACATATTGAACATGTATATCTCAGACTTGGATCCCTGGAGTCCATATGCATACGTCGACGAGTTGATACAGGGCGCCCCGCTTGTCTCCTAACATTTGGTGGGATGAAGATAGGATCGTTTTCCGTAGGAATCGGCCAACGACTTTTATCATCAACGGAGTGAAATCGGGGTTCATAAGTGTGTCTATATGACTCTGAGGAAAGCCAATGTGACACATATCTCCCAGGACTAATACGAGCATACCCGCAGGCCGCTATGACATGTGCACATGGATAGTGAAACAACTTCAGAACATGACATTGACATTCTGCATTGTCAGAATATAAGAAAACAGTGTACATAACCGCATTCTTGTCTTGGACATTGAATTCTGATCTATCAAGCCTTCTTACTAACATCGCCCTTGCATCATGTGCAGTTCTCTCCAAACGTTGCTGCATAGATGGCACATGTTCACCTGACATGCTTTCAGCCGATTCACGCCTCGTATAAAAATACTCTGACACTCGTATGAATGTCTGTTGTAATATGGCAGTGACTGGCAATCCTCTTACACCTTTCAAGACACTGTTCATGCTTTCTGCTCTATTGGTGGTCATCGTGCCATGACGACGGCCATCCTCATAACAAAGTGTTATATATGTGTCACTTTTAACCTACTGGTAACCGTTGGAGCGTTCTGGCAGTTTTTCATTTTTTTTCGATTTTTGATCGGAACCGCTAATTTTTGGACTGTTAGCTATCGTCCTGAGTTAGAGGACTCTGATTGGAAATCTAACTGCATATTTGGTGTCCTGGTGCCATTTTAGGCCTCTCACGAAAATTTCATCGAATTCCGGTAACGTTTCCAAAATTTCACAGTTTCGGGGCGTATCTGGGTTTTTAAGTGACCCGGCTATATAAGGTGGGTGAGAAAATATCTTGGGCACTATTCATCATCCCTACCATTTGGATTTTCTCTCTCCCCTCTCTCCTTTTCTCACTTTTGAGCCCCTTAGACCCCTCAAACCCAAAAACCTAAAGCATAGGAAGTGTAGATCGGGTCCCGATCTACACCCCGATGCTTTCAAATCCCGATTCCGACGAGATTAGCCCCTCCTTCCCCCCTCTATTCTCCTCTGTTTTGGGCTGTTTCGAAGGCAGGAGTAGATCCGGGCGTTGGAAGCCCTTGGGGAGTGGTTTCGGTGCGCGGAGAGCAACCGGACTTCCCTTCCTCCCCTTGGTAAGCCTCCTTTCTCTCTTTTTCATGCTTAGATGTATGTTAGGTGGTTGATTTGGGGTTGGGAGGCGGTCGGCGGCGGTGGGTGGCCGTCGGAGGGCTGTGGAGGTGGTCGGAGGCCGGGGGTGGCGGGTGGTGGAGGTTGGGTGGCTCGGTCTAGGAGTTGGGCTGTCCGGGTAGGCTGGGCGGCTGTTCCGGGAGATTAGGCAGCGGGCGCAACAGGCTGGGGCACCAGGTGCCGGGCGCGCATGCGCGTGCGTGCAGGCGTGCGCGCGGCCTGCGCGCGGGTGGTGCTGCAGGCGTGGTGGGCGTGCTAGGCGAGCAGGGGTGCTGAGCGCTGGGCGCTGGGCACCGCAGGCGGGCGTGCGCGGGGCGTGCGCTCGGGGTAGGCAGGCAGGCTGGGCGCACAGGCGCGCTGGGTAGGTGGTGCTCGGGCGCCAGGCGGACAATGCTCGGGTGGGTAGGGGAACAGGGCTCGGGCCACTCGGCGACGCGCGCAGGCAGGCAGCGCGGGCAGCAGCGCGCGCAGGCTGGCAGGCGCGCTGGGCGCGTGCTGCCAGGCGCGCTGGGCTTGTGCTGCGCGGGCGTGCGCGTGGGCGCTGGGTGAGGGTCCCGGGTGCTGGGCGCTGAGCACCAGGCGCTGGGCCGCGGGTACCGGCTGCTGGGGGTGATGGCCGAGGGCAGTGCGTCCAGGGGGGGTCGTGCAGGGTGCGCGCGGGGTGCGCGCAGGGCGCGACAAGGCGGCTGTGGTGCGCACGGGGCGCGGCGAGGCGGCGGTGGTGCGCGCGGGGTGTGCGCGGGGCGAGACGTTGCGCGCGGGGCGTGCGGGGTGCTCGTGGGCCGGCGCGAGGCGTGCGGGGTGTGCGCGGGCGGCTGCGCTGGGGCGCAGGGGGCGCGCGGTGCACCGGGGAGGTTCGGCGGAGCGTCCAGGCGGCGGGCGGGGGCCCGGCGGTGCGCGGGGTGCGTTGGCTGAGGCGCGGCGGTGCACCGGGCGGTCGGGTGGCTGTGCGGGTGGTTGCCGGGGTGCTCGGGCCAGCGTGCGTGCGGGTCGTATGCACGTTTGCCCGAGTGTTGGGTGTTTGATTTGGGATTTTGGGTATTTATTTGTGTATGTTGTGTGTTTTGGGGTATCTGTGGATTTTAACTCACCGTATAAATGTCTATCTTGCAGATCTTGACGGGCGGTCGCGCGACGACCCGATCTTCGGTGTGTGGGACAATCCAACCCAGTAGAGAGGGGTCATACGCATTTGGGCATATACCGACCTCTCCTGGGGCACCATGGATGTATATTAACCAGCAGTAATATGTAATCCATGCTTGCATGATTTAAATGTAGAATGCATGCTACCCTAGTCTTTGTATGTTAGGGACTTGCACCCTTAGGATAGGTGTAAGAGCCATGCACCATGCCCCCTGTTTTCATGATAGGAAACCTCGGCCTATGCATGCGTCCTACTAGTTTGTTTATTAAATTAAATGCTAGTGTATGTTAATTCGCATGCCTTAGATAATATTATAGGGAGGAGCCTTGCGAGGTCAACATTGAGACCCGTGTTAGGGTACTCCGTGTTCCTTTTTTGGCTGTCGGGATGTCCTGTATCGGGACCTCATGCTGCCCACCCAAGGTTTCTAGTCCCATTAATATTATAAGTAATGTTATATAACTGGTATGATTATTAGCATATTTAGTGAATATTATAGGGGAGGGGCCTTGCGAGGACAGCGGTGAGACCCGGGTTAGGGTACTCCGTGTTCCTTGTTTGGTTGTCGGGGTATCCTATATCGGGAACTCACGCCGCCCTCCCGAGTTCTTTCCCCAATGATATTACAACCTTGCTTTTATTGTACGTGTTCCCCGCATCTTGGTTATGCGCCCTGGAGGAACTCTGAAGAGTTCATGACATTAGAGTTGTAGAGATGTGTTGTCGGCGGATCCGAGTGGATCATATGCGTATGGATGGGCTGTTCCGTTTCCCTTCGTTGGATCCGTGTAGAGACTGCCCCAGCGTGATAAGGTCGTCCCTTCCGAGGGCTCCCATCAGTAGGCGCCTCCCGATATTTGTGACGGACTGCGCTGAAGTTATGGGTGAAGGCCAGCGGCCTACGGAGTGG
This sequence comes from Acorus gramineus, assembly GCA_030737835.1. NCBI lineage: Eukaryota > Viridiplantae > Streptophyta > Magnoliopsida > Acorales > Acoraceae > Acorus > Acorus gramineus. Next base: position 9,415,950 of record CM060848.1, read on the forward strand.
AGGAGAGACTATCGGTGGACCAAGGGTGACCAACAGCCTAGTCAGTCCCAATATCCTATGTCACCCGTGGTAGGGTGAGGGTGAGGGTGTAGTGGGTTGGCGATGAGCGACCTACTGGATTTGTGATTGGATGATTATCAGTCCCAATAGCCTATGTCACCCATTGATGGGTGAGGGTGAGGGTGTGGTGGTTCGGCGAGGTACGAACCACTGGATTATGTTGTTATGTCACTTAGAGGCTGGATAAATAATGGAATTGTGGTAAATATTGTCTGTGATGCATGGGTTGTGCTGTTCACTGAGCGTGTGGCTCACCCCTCGCATATGTTTTTCCCCAGTGGTCACTGAGCCTGAGCTGGAGCCGGAGCAGCAGTTGGAGCTTTCCGAGGGATTCCTTCAGTAGCGGAGCAGCGCTACGTTCCGCGAGTGCCAGAGGTTATCAGCATCCCGTCTTGGCTGTATGTATTTTATTTCCGTGCTTGGCACGTGTCTGTATATATTCAGTTGTATTTGTATATATTGGCTCTCACAGGACAGATGATTGTGTATCGAGTCTGTAGAATGTTTATTTACAGATTCAGTCTTTTGCTTCCGCATTGGGTTTATATATCATGTCAGCCCCTTTGTTATCTGTGTGTCATTCTGGTTGTTTGTGTATGATATATTATTGACCTCCTGTGTAGATTCTGATATTTTATATACACTTGCCGCGTCCCGGGGACGGCCGCCCTGGGGCGTGACACAAAGGGCCCATGTTTGTGGAGGGACTTGATCAAGCCATGTGCGAGCTTGTGAGGAGGCACTAAGAATCTTTTGCATTTCATCAGCAAATTGATTTGGACATTTCAAGGTGGCAGCCCTCCACACCTGGTCACTCAACTCCTTTGATTTAACATTTTTTTTGAAGTTGTCTATCATGTGTCTCATACAAAAACGATGGTGCCATGTCACATTGCTTGCTTCCTCAATATCCTTCATGCCTGCTATGATGCCCAAGTGCCGATTTAATATGACACACAAATTGTTTATACAACCAACAGAAAAGAACAAGTTCCAAAGGAAGAAGGTCCAACTGCTTCTGTTCTCAGATTCAACTATAGCAAAGGCTATCGGAAGCAAACCATTTTCTGCATCGCAAGCAGTGGCTATCAGGAGATTTCCTTTATATTTTCCATACATGTCACGCCCCAGGGCGGCCGTCCCCGGGACGCGGCAAGTGTATATATAATATCAGAATCTACACAGGAGGTCAATAATATATCATACACAAACAACCAGAATGACACACAGACAACAAAGAGGCTGACATGATATATACACCAAATGCGGAAGCAAAAGACTGAATCTGTAAATAAACATACTACAGACTCGATACTCAATCATCTGTCCTGTGAGAGCCAATATACACAAATACAACTAAATATATATACAAATGCGTGCACAAGCATGGAAATAAAATACATACAGTCAAGAAGGGATGCTGATAGCCTCTGTTACTCGCGGAACGTAGCGCTGCTCCGCTACTGAAGGAATCCCTCGGAAGGCTCCAATTGCTGCTCCGGCTCCAGCTCGGGCTCAGTGGCAACTGGGGAAAAACATATGCGAGGGTGAGCCACACGCTCAGTAAACAGCACAACCCATGCATCACAGACAATATTGACCACTATCCAGATCTTAATAATCCACAATCTCTTATTAACAACCACAAAATGGTAACAAATACACAAACTAGTGGGTCGCTCAATCGCCAACCCACTACACCCTCACCCTCACCCTTCAATGGGTGACATAGATTTTGGGACTAATAATCATCCAATCACAACTCCAGTGGGTCGCTCATCGCCAACCCACTACACCCTCACCCTTACCCTTCCACGGGTGACATAGGATTTTGGGATTGACTAGGCTGTTGGTCACCTTTGGTCCACCGATAGTCTCTCCTCCACTCCGCAGGCCGCTTGGCTTTCACCCACAACTTCAGCACAGTCCGTCACAAATATCGGGAGGTGCCTACTGATGGGAACCCTTGGAAGGGACGGCCTTTCTAACGCTGGGGCAGCTTCTACCGGATCCAACGAAGGGGACAGAACAGCCTATCCATACGCATATGATCCACTCGGATCCGCCGACAACGCATCTCTACAACTCTAATGTCCTGAATTCCTCAGAATTCCTCCAAGGCGCATAACCAATATGCGGGGAACATACACAATAATTAGCAAGGGTGGAATATCATTGGGGGAAAGAAACTTGGGAGGGCAGCGTGAGTTCCCGATATAGGAAACCCCGACAACCAAACAAGGAACACGGAGTACCCTAGCCCGGGTCTCACCGCTGTCCTCGCAAGGCCCCTCCCCTATAATATTCACTAAATATGCTAATAATCATATAATTTGGTATAACATTTCTTATAATATTATTGGGACAAGAAACCTTGGGAGGGCAGCGTGAGTTCCCGATACAGGACACCCCGACAACCAAACAAGGAACACGGAGTACCCTAACCCGGGTCTCAGTGTTGACCTCGCAAGGCTCCTCCCTATAATATTATCTAAGGCATGCAATTTATCATACACTAGCATTTAATTTAATAAATAAACTAGTAGGACGCATGCATAGGCCAAGGCTTCCTAGCATGCGAACAGGGGGACATGATGCATGGCTCTTACACATATCCTAAGGGTGCAAGTCCCTAACATGCAAAGTCTAGGGTAGCATGCATTCTACATTTAAATCATGCTCGCATGGAATACACATTACAATAGGTTAATATAAATCCATGGTGCCCCAGGAGAGGTCGGTATACGCCCAAATGCGTATAACGCCTCTCTACTGGGTTGGATTGTCCCACTCACCGGAATCCGGGTCGTCGCGCGACCGTCCGTCAAGATCTGTAAGACAGGCATTTATACGGTGAGTAAAATACATAAATACATCAAAATACTCTAAAATACCCAACACTCGGACAAACGTACATACGGCCCGTACGCACGCGTATCCGAGCATCCCGACTCACTCCCGAACCCACCGGGCAGCCGCACGCACGGCCACCCGCCTCGGGCGCACAGCCGAGTCCCAGCCCGCGCGCCAAGGCGCCCTGCCGAACTCAGCCCGCACGCCCGGACAGCCTGCCGAGCCACCCGGGTGCACCGCGCGCCCACTGCGCCCCGCCGCAGCAGCCCGCGCGCACCCTGCACGCCCCCGCGCGTACCACGCGAGCACACCGCACGCCCCGCGCCTCGCCCCGCGTGCACCACCAGCTCTGCCCCGCGCCCAGCATCCGTGACCAGCTCCCAGCGCTCAGCGCCCAGCACCCGGGACCCTCACCCAGCGCCCACGCGCACGCCCGCGCAACACGTGCCCAGCGCGCCTGGCAGCACGCGCCCAGCGCGCCTGCCAGCCTGCCCGCGCTGCTGCCCACGCTACCTGCCTGCGCGCATCGCCGAGTGGCCGGAGCACCGCTCGCCTGCACGCCTGGGTACTGCCCGCCTGATGCCTGAGCACCCCCTGCCAGCTGCCCGAGCATGGCCTGCCCAGCCGGCCTGCCCTGCTCGCACAGCCCGCAGCCAGCCTACCCGCATGCCTCCCTCTGCACCCCCCGAGCGCACGCCCGCGCGCGCGCCCAGCAAACTGGTGCACCTGATCCCAGCCTACCCGAGCTAACCCTGCCAGCCTACCCAGCGTGCCCAGCACGCCCAGCGCCATCCCGAGCGCACGCCCGCGCGCACGTCCGCGCGCACGCGCGCGCACGCCCTGCCGCTGCACGCCTGCTGCGCCTGCCTGAGCGCTGCCTGTGCTGCCTGCTGCCCGGGACTGCCAGCCTCCCTGCCCGAGCTCCTCTACCACCCACCACCGGCCACCCCAAGGCCTCCGACCACCACCCACAGCCCTCCGACGGCCACCCACCGCCGCCGACCGCCTCCCAACCTCATTTCCATCCTCCTAACATACATCTATACAAGAAAAGAGAGGAAAAGAGGCTTACCAAGGGGAGGAAGGGAAGTCCGGTTGCTCTCCGCGCACCGAAACCTTTCCCCAAAGGCCTCCAACGCCCGGATCTACTCCCACCTCCGAAAAGGCCCAAATCAGGGAAGAAGAGAGGGGGGATGGAGGGGCAAATCTCGCCGGAATCCGGATTTGAAAGCACCGGGGTGTAGATCGGGACCCGATCTACACTTCCTATGCTTTAGGTTTTTGGGTTTGAGGACTCTAGGGGGCTCAAATCAAAGAAAAGGAGAGAGGGGAGAGAGAGATTTCATTTGGTAGGGATGATGAATAGTGCCAAGCAAGGTTTTAGATCTCACTCATATAGTGAGTCACTTAAAATACCCGGATACGCCCCGAAACTGTGAAATTTTGGAAACGTTACCGGAATTCGATGAAATTTTCGTGAGAGGCCTAAAATGGCACCAGGACACCAAATATGTAGTTAGATTTCAAATCGGAGTCCTCTAACTCAGGAAGATAGATAACAGTCCAAACATTAGCGGTTCCGATCGAAAACCGAAAAAAAAAAACGAAAAACTGCCAGAACGCTCCAACGGTTACCAGCAGGTTAAAAGTGACACATATATAACAATACATATGTGTTCCATCGATGCAAACCAATGGACGACAATGTTTGAAAGCCTCTAAGGCTGGTCCGAATGCCCAAAAAACACGTTCAAACTGTCGGATCGGTCTGCCCATGTTATTCTCTTGTATGACAGAGCCTTCGAAGAACACCTTTTTTCTTGGATTAGACCTCCTCAAGGCATCAACATATAGAGGCAACTCAGCATATGATTCCTCCCAATTTTCAAATATCCTCTCCATAGCTTTCCATTTGGCACGGTGTACCTTTGAATATGAAATTATGTAGTGATGATCAGCATGTATCCTGTCCATTATCTCAGTAGGACTGATTCTCAAATTATGACGAATCGTTGGCATAATTAGCTGTGAGATATAATCAGAACTAAATTGTCTGTGATTTGAACTGAGTAGAGGATCTAAGCATGTATGAGGAACTCTCAGAGTTGAAATCTTGAACATTTTTGAACAACCGACCCTCCTCGCATATAATCTCCAATTACATCCATCATTTATGCACTGAACGACGTATTTTTCTGCATTTGATTTCACCACATGACACTGTACACATTTCTTTATGCTCCAGGTTCGGACAGCATTAATGAGTGACTTCTTATTTGTGAAAAGCTGACCAACCCCTCAAGTTCATTACACGAAGAAGATCCGATTTCATAAATGCATGGATGTACATTTTCTGCCACCGCTTGCTCCATGAGGTCATGTGTAGGATACATTTGAGGAACACTATATTCATGGATGGCAGTTCTCCCCACATCATGGTCCTCTTCAGTATCGGGTCCTTTAACCCAGTGATCTTCACGATCCTCTTCTTCTTCTTCAGTATCTTCTCCCACTTCCTCTTCTTCTTCTCCTCCTTCTTGATCTTCTTCTTCTTCATTGTTTACTTCAATTCCTTCACGAATATCGTCCCAACCCATGTCATGAAATGGAGACCTATAAATGCAAACACATTATATTTATACATATTAATACACCCACCAAAAATATCCTATAAATACACAATACTTACAAATGTGGTATATTGACACTCCCATAGGCATTGGTCGGTGTTGCATCAATCATATTCTCTTGGGTCCACGGAACAAATGACGACGATGAAGGTTGATATGGTTCACGAACAATGGAAGGATATGAATCTTCTGCATCATAATTCATCGCGCCACGACCTCTTTGTATGATCTCTTCCTTCTCGAACCATATTTGAATGACATGCACGTGCTTTGGGTACAACATTATCATCACTTTCACACCCATATCATCTTCGAGAGGGACACCCAAACTCTTTCCGTCGTGAGTGGGATGCACAACACTCATGAATAATTTGTAAAGACTTGGATCGGTCCCCGTCAAATGGTACATCATTTAGAGCAAATCGACATAAGAGATCCTCTTATGTATGATGGTGGTTTTCCTCGTACCACTTTCATAAAATGAAGTATCTTCACGTTGAACAATCCTCCTGTTAAAAGAGTACATTAACGGGACATCGGATTTCTTTACCATCTAAACCATAAATTATTCAACTTAGTAAATATATTTCTCAATTGATAATAAAAAAATTCATCCAACATATACAAGTATATTAAAAAATTCATCCAACACATTTTTTTAAGTTTTAAAAGTCTATATATACAAATAAGAAATTCTCAATAAACCAAACACAAAATATATACCTCATTTCATTTTACAAAGCATCACACATTCAACATGTCAATAATAAAAAAAAAACACAAAAAATTTATACATAAAATCACAACAATTGGATAAATAAATAAATTTAAGAAATTGTTTAGGGTTTTGATGTTTACCTTTGGATTAAAAATGGTCTTTGAAAATTGATTTAAATGTATATGAACTGCTTGGGGGTGAAAATAGGCCTTTGGAGGGAGAAAAATGGGTGAAAATGGGGTGAATAGGGTTTCTCTGCGGAGGCGGGGTATATATAGGACGTGCTCTGGAGACGGTATATATATATACCGTCTCCTGGAGACGGATTATATATAATCCGTCTTCAATGTAAATCCCGACATATCGGTTAAAACACTGGAGACGGATTATATATAATCCGTCTCCAATACAAAATGTCAGCAGGGCTAGTTTTTGTAAATATTTGGGTGACAGGGCTATTTTTGTAAATAGTCAATTTCTGGGGGCTAAAAGTGCTAATTACCCTTTTTTTCTGAATTATGTTGGGGAAGGGTTAAAAACAACCCTTCAACTTGCAACCCCACCCTGACTCTTTATCTTCCGTATTAATCTATTTTTTTAATGAAATTGATAGGTGCTGTCTATTTTTTTTTAAGAAAAAAAAAAAAGGTGTCAGGGGTGGTTGAGATGGGCGATGGGTGGTGAAGGTGAACGGAGGAGGTAGCCGCGACGGGACAAGCCACGATGGAGGGTGAGGGAGAAAGCGAGAGAAAAAGGGGAAGAGAGAGAGAGAGAGAGGGGCGGTGACAGAAAAAGGTGATAAGGGGGTCGAAGGGATAAGGGAGAGAGAGAGAGAATGAGAAAGAGAGTAGTGCACAATCTCCACCATCGTTGCCCCCCCCCCCTCTCTCTCTCTCTCTTGCTTGAGGAGCAACCCACCCTTTTTTCTGGGGTGGGGATGTCACCTAAGGGGTGGCTTTAGTTACCCCTTATGCTAGGACAATCCAAAGGACTGTGTTATGGAAGTCTTGTTTTTATTTTTTAAATATTATATATCATATGTGTTTTTTGGAGAAATTAATTAGAGGTTATCCCAGCCACCCCCCCATTATTTTCGCCGAGCACTTCATCTGTAGTCAGCGGAGGAAGAAGGACCTCGGTGATCTCATGAAGATCCAGATGCTATCAGGAGATACGATTCGGCAGTTTGTTGATCGCTTCCGCATCCTTAAATTCGAAGTGGAAGACTGCAACGAGAACACAGCAATAATGGCTTTCCGGAACGGCCTCAAGGAGGCTCTTATCAAGCGTACACCGTACGACTTGCAAAAAATTACATAATATTTGGGTTGGGTCAATCGGGTCCAATAAGATTGGGTCGGGATGAACCCAGACCCGACCTATTTTAATTGTCGGGTCCTTTGGATCAGATATTTACGTCTTTTATCGGATCAGATTCGAGTCAGGTCTAGGTTGACCTGCGACCCGTTGACAGGCCTAGTGTTAGAGTCTTTCGATTTCTTTTTTCTTTTTTTTTTCATCAAAAAAAAAAAAAAAAAAAAAAAAACGGACCACCTAATCACCTTTCATACATGCACCTGTAATCACCGTTCATTCGTGCGCACGGTGTTTATTAAAAAAAAAAAAGGACCCAATGCCCACGTAACCATGTAACCATGGTTTGAAAAAAAATAAAAATAATTAATGACCCAACACCATGACACATCCGAGTATCCCACGTAGCCTTGTAACCATGGTTTGAAGAAAAAAAAAAATCCCGATAATATAACCCCATGTAATCATTGTTTGAAAAAAAACCAAAACCAATGAACAACACCGTGTGCATGAATCAACGGTGATTAGATGATCCATTTTTTTTTTTTAAAAGCAGACATTCTCTTTAGAGAAGAACTGTGTGTGTGTGTATATATACATGGATATCATAATTATAATTAATTATATGGATGTATGGGTTTTTTTTAAAAGCATGGAAAGATAAATGCTTGGTCATAACCCATAATCTCACTTTGATAATTCCAGCAAAAAGAGCATTCCTTCTAAAGGCCATTACATTATATTCGATTTACATGAATCGAATAAGAGTTGTATGGTTCTGTTGAATGTCTTGGCCTTCATAAGAAATGTTCTTTTTGCTGAAATTATCAGAGTGAGATTGTGGGTCTTGACCACGCATGTATCATTCTATGCTTTTAAAAAAACTTGTATATCTATATAATTAATTATAATGTATCATCAGAAATATTGTCTTACTCTTGATATATTTATGCTTCTCAATGCAAACATATATTACATTTTTAATGACTTATATACCTGTCTGTTATCAGTTATACGATCACCAACATCTTCATATTTGATGATGTCAAAGTCTTGCGTAGCTAGAGTAGTTTGACATAAAAAGAGTAGCATAATTGAGATGCAAACAACTATGAGGTTTCCTTACAAACAACATTGTGAATAATAAGCATATGATGTAATAGAAAATATTTTAAAATGACATTCATAGTGTTTGTTGGAGTGCATGCATAAAGATTACAAAGATAGAAGAGATGAGGCTTACTATGGTGATTTAAAGAAAACTTTAATTATAACTTTTTCTCCTTGATGAGTGGAACCGAATTAATCAGAAGAACTGTACATGATGAAAGAGAGTTGATAGTAGTTTGTTTATATAGTGAAAGAAAATTCCATAATAGGAATATCACAACTATTGTTATAAACTAAGTAGAATACACTACAACAAAATAGGGTTTTGATGACGGGCGAAAACCGTTGTCACGCCCCAGGGTGGCCGTCCCCGAGACGTGGCAATAGATAAAGTATCAGCTATCAAGTACAAGAGGTCAACAATGACTCTAATAAATAACACACAAAGCTGGCAAAACAATGATAACTGATAGTTCAACTAAAATGCGGAAGCATAAGAATATCAATAAGTCTGTAAACCAAAACATTATTATAGACTCGAATACACAATCACTGTCCTGTGAGAGCCAAGTCTAATCCAAATAAAATACATCATGTGCAACACGCACGATTAACAAATACATGACTCTAGGACTGCTGACAGCCTCGCACTCGCCAACCGCCGGACGGAACGCTCCACGCACATAAGACCGCGCCACAGGGAAGCTCCAGCTCCACGCCCAACACCACCCCTGTAAAAGAAACAAGACACGAGGGGTGAGCTACAAGCTCAGTGAGTGGCTGGAAACCAAACACTATTACAACAATTCAATACTAAGGCAAATTCCTTTCGAGGAACAACATGGGTAGAAACCCAAAGGATAACAAGGTCACGCGACGGCGCGACCAACCTCACCCTCGCCCTCACTCCCGGAGGGAGGCTCTTGGGACACTCGGGGAGGAACAACTGTTAACCATAACACATGGTGTTTACTGGATAACAAGATACAACTGGTCTAACAACTATGAGGTAGAGATACACTACGATACCTCAAGCGTTAAACATAACATAGTACAACAAGTCCTTCCGCTATGAGGTAGAGATACACTACGATACCTCAAGCGTTAGGCGTAACATACCCAGAGTATACTCGACGGGTATAAGAGTCACGTGACGACGTGACTTCAACTCATCCTCACCCTAGCCCCCAGAGGGGTGACCCTAGGGACTTTTGGGATAAATCCGTTTGCTCTACACCCTTCGTCATCCGGTAACCCTCTCCCGGGTAGCCTCTACCTGGTATACTCCCATGATCAATACATCTTGCCGCATGCATCGATAGTACCTATAGGTGGGGGCCCTCTGTCAGGACAGCTACAACGCCGGGCAGCATCGACACGGATCCGACGAAGAGGAGAACGATTCCACGCTCGCAATATCATTCGTTAGCCCTCTCCCGGGTAGCCTCTACCTGGTATACTCCCATGATCAGTACATCTTACCGCATAGATCGATAGTACCTACAGGTGCGCCCTCTATCAAGACAGGTTGTCAAGACAGCTACAACCCGGGCCGCTTCAACACGGACGATATTGGGAGGAAATACTCCATGTTCGCAAAGCGAACCCAATGGAAAAGTCAACTACTCTCGATAATCACATACCGATGATATCGAATACTCTTGAACTCCCACACAGATGCGTCGCTCGGACGCGAGGAGTTACCTTTGCTCTCGCGCAGAAATAAGCCAAAGGCATATAACCCAACAGGCGGTTCATACACGTGCCTGGCACAGGTAGGCCTAACTTAATGCCATGGCCACCGGTTTAACAAAACCGATACAATAATGAATTCTCCTGAATTCCATATGAGTGTATCACATGGATGCAAGGGCCATTACATCACTTGTACTCTAACTAATAAGGTACAACTCGACTAAGGGTCATACCCATGCCTAGCACGAGTAGACAAAATTAGTCTAACATGCGCATAATATAATAGGAGAATTCTACTGTAGTTATGTACATAAACCACATGCACGATAACATAATAATTAATCATGGGGGTACTCCCTAACATGGATAAAAGCATAAACAACATATCATGCATACATGGTATGGCCTAATTAAACATGCATACAAGGCCATTAGTCATACAAGCATACAAGTATACCCTAACATGCGTTGGATATCACCAACTTAAAAGGGAAGGGTCAAGCGCGATCTCGCGCATTAACAGGTGCATGCCAATATTCCCAAACAACCCTGAGTCAAGTAGGAACCACATCTACTTACTCAGTTCGCACAAAAAGAGAGGGCGAGAGAGAGCTCATTATCTCTAGAAGTTGGTCATAGATTTGCCCCATTAGCATGAGCGCAACAACTACACCACACCCTCAAGTCTTATTGCAAGGGAATATTAGGCATGTGCCTGTTTATTAACCCAGGCTTAATCATGCTGGATATTACTAATAATAGGGTAGTATTACTAGAAGGGATTACCTAAGTCATGCCATATTCTATACACCCATATAAACACACAAGATACATGCAACCATGATCATTCACACATAAATACTATACATAGGCCAGTATAAGGTAGAATAAGAGGGTTCTACGCAATATACGAGTTATAATAACCTAGCATGCAAATAGCTAGCATATTATGGGTCAGACATGACCACACTACTTATCTAAATAAGTAGTATAGTTAGGGTGCCCAACGGATGCGCGACGCATGACTACGTGCATCCAACGCTTCCCGAAGGGTTGGATCGAACCACTCACCGATACCCGGGTCGTCGCGCATCCAACCGACGAGATCTGCAAGGCAAGGGCATCAAAAGGGGTGAGTACCTCAAACAAAGACTACCTAACTCCTGATAGTTTCCACAACATGCATAACAACTCCTTGACACACAATCAAGCAAAACTGGTAAATCTGCTGCAACCAGCCCTACAATTTGATCTCCACAGCACCAAATACACATCCAAAAATTATGAAATAAATCATACACGTTCACTGACATGTTGGGATCATAATCCATGAAGACATCATAATCTGATTTAATCTCTAAATGCCCGAAATAAAATATTGCCAGACACTGGTCAATTCCTACACGAATCTGGACAGTCCATGCAAAACAGGTCATAACTTACAACACAGATATCATATTGACACCAAATTTCATATATAACATCTAGACACATAGACGATCATATTACATGCAGACATAAGCCTCAATATATGCCTCTAGGTACTAGTTCCGAGGGTATCTTAAGGAGACACAAATCTGCCTTACTACCACACAAAACCACCACCATCCATGCATAAACACAAACACCTCATGTGCAGCAGCAATTACACATAAAAACATCCTCTCAACAGCACCCAAATGTGCTACAAAACCAGAAAAGAAGAGGGAAAGGCTTACCAAGAGAGGGGGAGGGAAAGGGGGAGGTGCGGGGGCTCTCGAGCGCACCCACGACCACCACGACCACCACTACCACTACCACCACCTCCTTTGCTTCTCTTCTTCATGGCTAGACCAAGGGAAGGGGGGAAAAACAGGGGAACATGAGGGGAGGCATGAGAGGGAGGAGAAACATCAATACAACACATATAACCAATGCATACTCACTAACCCTTCTCTTTGATCATCCCTTCCAAGCACTCTTCTTCTTGCTTCTTCCTCCTCCTTCCCACACAAAGAGGGGAAAAAGAGACCAGAGAGAGAGAGAGAGACAAAATAGAGTGATTTTTGGATGGAGAGAGAGAGGGGTGTGCAAAGGGTGACAAAAGTCACTTGGGGGTGCACACAAGGGAAAAATGGGGGGTGAGGTTAAGCATAAAGTCACCCATGTCAGTATTGGATTTCGGTGAAAGGGGGAAAAGGGAAAGAAAAGGGGTAGGCGCCTTCTCTTCCTTCCTCCACGGCTCCTCCTCCGGTGGTCTGTGCGTGTGTGGGGGTTCTTCGGAGGCTTGGATCCGGAGAGCTGCGCCTTGGCGGGCTCGGTCGGATCGTCTCTCGGAAGGGGTGGTGGGGGGTTTTCGTTCCTGGCTGAGACGACCGACGGGTCCTCAAGAGGATTCAGGGGTTGTTGTGATCGCCACCTGCTTTTCTCAAAAGCAGGAAAAGTTGGGGGGGGGGTTTGATCGCCTTCGTGGGGAGTTTGTGGTGTCTCCACTCTGAGACACGGATATGCCGTACACAGAGGTGAAGACAGGGATCCTTTTCTGCTTTGGGAACCTAACTAAAGGAGAATTGGGACTTGAGGTGGGCTAGGGAAGGGCCGGCTAATTGGTTTTAGCCACCTTGTGGGGGGCGGCTAGTTGGGAATAGCCGCCTAGTGTCAGGTTCAATTTGGGCAAAACCTGGGTAGGGTTTGGGTTTGGTTTTGGCAGGGGTTAAAACTAGGTTCAACCTGGGTTTTGGAGAGTAGATTTGGAGAGTGGTTTGGTGTATGAAATAGGTTTCTCTCTCACTTTTCTCTCAAGGGTTTTTGAAGTGGTGGTGTGGGCTTGATGGTTGGGAATGGGTTGTTGGAGGTTATTGATGTGTATTGATTATTAATTGATGATGATATGAATGCTTTAGAGACCCCCTATTTATAGTAAAAAAAGGGGTATGGGAATGTCCACCAGACAATAGATCAAAATGGGTAATAAGGTGCTTGATTTGACCTTCCCTTAGATCTTTGTCCTTTGATAGTGTCCAGGTGAGGGGTGGCTTGTTGTGTTTAGCCGCCCAGTGAGGGGCGGCTACTTTCAGGTAGCCGCCCCCATCATAACCTGCCATATGTCCCATCTCTGACAAGCGGTGGCTTGGGTCGGTTACTAAGGATGAACCGGCTCAGATGGGGTGGCTAGAAGGGACAATCCACCGCAATCATGCTTGCTTTATGTCCCATCCAGGAAGGCGGTTTGGGGTCGGTCAGGGGGGCGGCTAGTTGAAACTAGCCACCTGGTATGGGGCAGTTACTCTCAAGTAGCCGCCCCTGTCCAGGCTCTTAGATATTTCTAAGTGTTGGACTAGGGTTTCTGGTTTCGGTTTCTGAGGGAGTTTTCTATTTGAATGTCCAAAAGTGATTGTTTTCCAATATTACTTGAAGTAAATTTCTTTTATTTGGACGGTCAAAATTAGGGTATTTACAACCCACACTCAACAACTTTTATTTGCTTTATTGGGAAGCGTGAAGTGAAGAATCACATCACTCGAAATATCTCACCCACCGAAACTCAGTAACGGCCAAACCCAGATACGATTCAGAACTGGATATTTTCTAAAACGTTACCGGAATTTGGTGAAATTTTTATGGGTAGGACCAAACAATACCAAAACCCATATTATACAGTTAGATTTTCAATCAAAGTACTCCAACTCCCGCAGGCAGCTAAAAACCAAAATTTTAGTGACTCCAATCGAAAAATAAGGCTCCGAATGACACAGGCATAACAACCGTCACCAAAACCCTTATGCCTGTCACAAAAAATCTATAGTGACGCTCGAATGTGCGTCGCGGCTAAACTAGTCACCATAGCTTTTCATGACGGTCAAAGCCTGTCTGTCACCGTACGTGGCGTATGGTGACAGACACACCCGTCACCATTGGTCGATAATAGGTGACACACACAAATGTCTGTTATCATTTACTGGCATTCAGTGACAAGCGGTGCATAAGTTTTAATGACATTGACACTTGACTGTCACCTTATGCAATATATGGTGACAGACGTATCTGTCCCCATAAGCCGATAAATAATGGATGAGTGGTTAATGTCAGTCACCTTTTGTAGACATTTAGTGACAGATTATCACTTCATTATAGAATATATAATTACAATCAAAATTTTCCGTGACAATTAATATTCATAGTTACTATATCAATAATAATACATTTCGATATAATAATTTATAAATAATTATTTTACTAAAAAATATAATCATAACATGTACAATCACAATTTAAAAAGTAAAAATAATAAAAACATTTCATATATAAGAGAATCTCAACAATTCATTACATTATTTCAATCAATATTCAATTACATTATTATAAGAGTTCCAATCTGCAAAAATAAAATATCAATGTCCTTGAAGAATATTGTTCCTCTTCACTTTCGTCCAATTTATCTCCACCTAAAAAAATATTGATTATAAAAAAATGATTAATGAAACATTAATTAATTAATTAAGAAAATAAAAAAATTAAGCCAATTTTGGTTGGCTGTTCCCTAAAGAGCATCCCATCTGTCAATAATTTCTTCTTAGTTGATAAAATCTTGATAGGAAATACTCGAAACTATTATACATGTCATAAAAAAAAACACAAAAAAATTAGTAAATACCTATTGCATGTATACATAAAAATAAGTTAATCTTGTAGGATTTTATACTACCTCATCCTAGATAGTTAATAAACTAAAAAAAATAATGAAAAAGTTTGCACATAATGAAAAAATATAATATAATGTACTCAATTCAGACCTATATAAAAAGACTAAAAGACTGTAAATGAAAAACAAATTAGTGTTAAATTACAAATCTCTAGAGATAGGTCAACATGATGGCTAGCGGCTGAAAAAATAATTTCATTTTGACTCCCCACCCCCGTTTCGAGCCTATCAGCAATAACTACCAATGTTAAAATAAAAAAATATATAAATTACGGTATCTAAATAGAAAAATAAGTAAATATATATTACCTCTAACAACAACTCCATTCATTTTAGCTTATCGTCAAATTCTTTATGTAAATCCTCCACCTTTTGTCTCAATTCTTGATTTTATTGTTCAATTTGTGAGGTATAAGCAAGTTCGGATCTCTTTTACTATAAAGAAGTTGGTATTGAACAAAATCCTAAACCACGCACAGGACAACGTTTCTCATCACCGAATGCATATTCGATGAATTTCTCGACGCCATCCATATATTTTTCAATGAATCTCGAAAAATGAATCCAACTCTTATCCATTACAATATTCTTGTAATTGTCTAAAATATTTACAAATTAGAACAAAAATTATATTCAGACACTCAACTAAAAAAAACAAAAAAATTATGAGATACAATATAATTACTTGAAAATTGCTTCAAATAAAATCCCTAGGCCTAGCTGATCTCCATATTAAAACCGAATCAATCCTAAATACCCATAAAATTTATTTTGTTTATCTTTGTCATTCATGTTTCTTTCACCTTATTAATGACAAAAAAAGATATGACAATTCTTTGAAAGAAATAAAAATAATACCATGATACACAAATGCATAATTTAATATTCTATGAATAAACCCAAATACACGACATGTCTGATGATAAAAATTATTTGTGCATAAAAATAAATAAAGAACATGCTTATGCTTATTAGTGGGTGTTTCAACAAATCACAAATAAAAAAAGAATTGGGAGAAAAGAGGAGGACCTAGTGGTTGTTTTGCCGCGGGATTGAAGGACGTAGAGGAGTTGATGAAGGGTTGGAGGACATAGTCAATAGGAGATGATGGAGAGGGGCTCATGGTGATATTTGATTTCAGATTTATAACGGCGGAGAGAGAGACCAGCCCTAACTTCTTTCCTTTTTTTTTCTTTTTTTTTTTTATGGGGAAAGCAATCATGGCCGGGGGATTGTAGTAAATTGGAAGATGCTTATTTTTTGGCTATTGATTCTCATATATTTTGTAAGATTTATAATTACAATATAATTATATGGATACTAAATGTAGTTTTCAAATTTAATTGTGAATATGCCTTTTGTGACATTCCATTAGTGTATGTCACCTAATAAATACAAATGATAACATTTCAATAATGTTTGTCATTTAATAAATATTATTTGTGACTTTTTTAATTTGTTTATCACGATAATAGGCATTTATGTGATACATATTTTAAACAACTGTCACAAAAATAGAACTTTATGACAAACAAATGTAATAGTCACAAAAAACTATGTTTAGTGTGACATGCATTATTGATTGTCATCTAATAATAGATTTAGGTGACTGCTATTCAAAATGCCTGTCACCAAAACAATGTTTTGTTGTAGTGATACATGAATATAAGAATACATAAACAAATCATACAACATATAGAGATGAGAAGTAGAGAGATATTTTATTTTTCACTTATTGGTTGGTTATGGAATACATTACAAACCCCTCAATTTATAGGGTCCATGGAGGAAACTCAATGGTTGGAAGTTACAGGTAATAAGAGGTCGGGGTACAAAAAATGCGGAAAGTGGTGGGAGTTGTGGTGGTGGTGGTTATCCACAATATTCACAACACTTCCCCTTGGATGACCACCACGCTAAAATAATTACCATTAAAACCTTGCTTGGAAAACCTAGTTTAAAAAAACCAAAGTGAAGAAAAAAAAGTACAATATACTTTATCTTATATTGGTGTATGCGCTTTAACACTGCCTCGTTAAAACTTTACCAAGAAAACCCAATGAGACAAAACCTAGGTGAAGGAAAAAGAGTACAACACGCAAATGTCATCTAAAAACATACTCCCCCTCATAACGAAAAGGCCAAAAAGATTGGTTACAAATACGTTACGTCGGATGTCGTACACCACCTTAGCTTTTTGAATGTTAACGTGGGCATGCTTTAGTTAACAAATTGGTGTGGTTCCCATTCCACTAAGATTTCATATTCACAAGCTTCATAATGTTCAGCCTGTAAATAAAACTCCAAGATGTAGGTACATAATGATCATTGTACCACCACATATAAATACATAGCTTGTTTGTGAGGATCTGAAAAATATCTTCAATATGCACATAATTTTCTTTCAACAAGAGACCATTAGTGAAATTCTTTAAGTAGAATAAATCAACATATGTTGTTCTACGAATATAACAGAAAATGTGTTTAACAGCATGTCAGTGCCTTCAAATTGGTGCAAATTTAAATCTGGCCCATAAATTAAACTAAAAATGCAACGTCAGGTTTAGTATATTGTATCAAATATAATAAAGCATCAATTGTAGAAAGATATGGTGCTTCAAGACCAGAAGATTTTACTTTTCTTCTTTTGAGCAAAAAATAAAATAGTTCTACTTTAGGTCAAGTGACTAGACAACCATATGAGAACTTTAATAAATAATATTTGTCCATATTAAAGTACTTCAGGACTTTTTCAATATACATTGTCTAATGGACAAAGATCACACTTGGGTTTCGCTAGATCTACAGGTCGATACAATATCTTAAATTTCAAACTTTTTTCAAACATTTGGAGGCCTTTTGTGCTCTTTAGGAGTTTTAATCTCCTCTTTCAAAAGAAGCTCATTTTCAATTGATCCCAAGTCTTTGCAGGAAACTTTGTGCTACAAGACGAGCTTTGTATCAAATAATCTCGTTGCTCTCATTGTGTTTGCAAACACTCATTCACAATTAACACCTTCAGGGTTAGGACTACTGCTCTAAATACTTTTCAAGTGAATCCAATTCTACTTGAATAGCATTTCTGTGGCCAAATATGTTTCCGCCTACATTCCACTGAGTGTAGTATTAAATCATCTTCAATAATTTTAGTAGCTACTGTAAATGAAAATATATCATTGATGATCACTTGTTTGCGATCCCACAATATCTTTATATATGTAAATTTATGAAAATTTTATCATTTCCATGTATTTGTCTTTCGAGGACATGTCTTTTCAGGGACTTATGTCTCTTCGGGGACTTGAGCTTCTTCAGGGACTTTTTCTTTTGCATAATTCATTAATGGGGATCTTTTAAGTTTTTCATTCTCCTTTAGAAAATTATTTTTCATTATTTTCTCATTTAGAGAATTGAATCGATCTTTTGAACCCATAGGTCTTCCATGCTTCAGAGATGCCTTTCTTGATCCATTAGCCGGCATGCTGATAGTTTTTCAATTAGAACATCAATCCGAACTAGAGTTTTTACAGTTGAATATGTGACCTTGTCACTTTTTCTATATAAGTAAATGTATCTAGCACTAATGCTCAATTTTCATAAGATGAGATGTTTTAATAAACTTCACGTCGTTCTTCAGGCGACGGATTTCCCCCCCCTAACGATGGGAATATTGTCTCATTATATATATGATTCACAAATTGTGTGGTAAAAACATTAACTATCATAGACCAAAAGAATCTTCTGGTTCTTTAGTATATGCCCAAATGAATAGTTTGACTCATCATCGTATACCATGGATATCCGAGACGGTCATGCCAAATCATAAAGATTATAGAACTTCTAGTTCATATAAGTAATTATGGATATTTATTATAACCCCCTAGGAGAGAGCATAAAGCTTTTCTAATGTATGTTTCTGACATGAGACATTAGTAATGCATAGATACTCCATAATCTTAAAATGGCATAAACTAAGATATGTATCTTTAAAATTCAGTAGATATGTACATGAATATAATGCATCATTGATACAAAATTTTGAATCTCTTGATAACATGATATCTGCTCTTCTGAAGTCTTCAATCAAGTTTGTAATACAAAAAATAATATTATCATTTAATGAAACTCAACAATAAGATAAATAAATAAAAAAATGAAAAGTGCATTTCGTATAATAAAGAAAAATAAAGAAATTAATACAAAATCGATAAAGGTTTGATCGTACATCAGGTACGTAATCATGTTCTTAAATATCACATAGATGACAATCATTTTCCTTTGTATTTTAGGGGTTGTTTTGCAAACTTTCCCTTGCTTTCATTCAATAGCATTCCACTTCTAGTGGTTTCAAATAATTTGTCATCTCTACTATTGTTGTAGTTATATAAACCACGAAATAACCCTTGACCATGTCCATTGCTCAAAATAAAATAAAATAAAATGCATTTGCTTTAGGCAGCGATGCTGAGTCAATAGATCGGGTTTCATGATTTTTTATTTATTTATATTATTATCAAAACTCATTGTTCAGCAATGAGAAGATATGAAATTTGATAATAATATTTTTGCTTTCGATATTGCTACTACTGGAGCATTTTTGAGGCATAAATGGTCGGTGGACCTTTGTCAATAAGGTATTAATATTTAAATCCTCTTTATTATGATGGTGAAAGCTAATCACAATTTTTTTTTACATGTTCCTATTGGGTTACATGTAGCCACTTTTTTTTATGATCCTTCAAGGACCCATAAAAATTTCATAGCTTTTGTATATTCCTACATACCCAAGTAGCCATTAATTTTATATTATCCTTAAGAGGTAATAAAATTATATGTAGTCCTTCAAGGATAAAATAAAATAAAATTTTGCATGGTCCTCTAGGATCCATTTAATTATAATTTTTGTACAGTCATTCAGGGATAAAATAAAAATCAGAATTTTACATGATCCTTCAGGGATACAATATAATCATAGTCCTTCAGGGACATATGATTTTCTTTAATGATATACATTTTTTTTGTATATACATGATTAAAATTTCATGGTAAATGATAGCCATACAAGAAATATAGGTATTGGAAAACAAAAATTTCCAATTATGTTTGCACATAAAGTATCAAAGTAAATTGATGTGTAATGGTAGGTGCAATAACATGTTCATGAGATGTAGTTAGCAGTTATTCCATGCATTCACAGAACAATTAAGAATAAAAAATCATAGGTAATTAGATTGACATTTCTATTTGCAAACAACAAGCATTGATTTAAAGATCTTATTAAGCTTATTCTGTAACATTCACCAATTAATTGGAGAAGCTTAAGAGTACTTAATTAAAATGTATATGTGACAAAGTGCATCTTCATAACAATCTGTGAAAGCTTAAAATTCATGTATTTATTTAAATACATAACATAGTGCTTGAGATAACAATTTTAATAATAAAATATGAAAAATAATCAAGCTGTCAATTCTTATAAGCATTACATATTTTCTAGTTAGCATGCATCTATGAGATGATCTCAAATACCATTGAAGAAATAATATGCAGCAGACCAACTAACAGCAAATATTGGCCATAAATAAATATGTAGCCTATATGATGAAATCAATCTAGATGTTAGGATACATAGCCAAGATATCATTCACCTGTGTAGTCTCGTTACACCACCTACCAAAATCAAATTGTAGAATACAAACCCTTTGAGCATCTGAAATGGATGAGAGCTCGATCGTGCTGATAATAAACTAAGTAGAATACATGAATATAAGAATACATAAACAAAGCATACAACATATAGAGATGACAAGCAGAGAGATATTTTATTCTTCACTTGTTGGTTGGTTATGAATTACATTACAAACCTCTTAATTTATAGGGTCCATGGAGGAAACTCAATGGTTGGAAGTTACAAGTAATAAGAGGTGGGGGTACATAATGGGGTGTTAAAGAGGTGGGGGGTTAGGGAAGTGAAGAGAGGGGGTTATGGAGAAAGTGGTGGGAGTTGTGGTGGTGGTGGTTATCCACAATATTTACAACAACTATATCTTTCTTCTGCCAAAAAAGAATATTCTTATATTGTATTTTTTTTAGAGAAATTAATTAGAGATCCGTGGGGACACCTCTATAATAATAATGGGTCTCTGGACTATTTTAAGTTTTCTTTAGGTCCCTCAGTTAGTGGTGGTATTTTTTTTACGTCATTCCATTCAACTTTAATCCAATCTAGTTTTTTTTTTCTTCCTCTTTTACCCACAACTCAACATGTATGCATAACAATGCATGTTATGCGCAGTTGTATACTGTTATACCTGTTACAAGTTCTGTGTGTTACATTGTGTATTCTGTTATTATGCACAGTGTGTACATTATTAAACCTGTTACAGGTTCAAAATATTACTACACTGTTATGCGCAGTATGTACACTGTTATGCCTGTTATAGGTTCAGAATATTACACTGTGTACACTTTTATGTGCAATGTGTATATTGTTATGTCTATGACATGTTCAGAATGTTACATTGCGTACATTGTTATGCGCAATGTGTACACTGTTATACTTGTCATAGGTTCTGTGTATTATACTGTGTACATTGTTATGCACAGTGTGTACACTATTATACATGTTATAGATTGGGTGAGATCGGTGGGCGAGATTGGAGATCGGGAGAGGTCGGGGTCGCGAGAGGGGGTCGGGGTCGCGGATGGAATAACGGGAGGGGGTGGGTGAGGGGCGCGATGGGGTCACGAGGGTAAAGAGGAAAAAATAATAGATTGGATGAAAGTTGGATGGAATGACCTAAACAAAATATCACCACTAACTGAGGGACTTAAAGAAAACTTAAAACAATTCAGAGACCTATTGTTATTATAGAAGTGTCCCCAGGAACCTCTAATTAATTTCCTTTTTTCTTCAATCTTTACTTTTATTACCTAAAAACAACATTCTTATATTATATTATTTTCATAAAAGGAAGACCACAACTCTTATCTTTTCAATTACTTATTAAAGAGAAGCGACCCAACTTTTCCATTTCCGTTTTTACCCTCCCATAAATTTAGCAATTACTTATATATCCCCCATTCAATAAAAGTTAAGATTCCAAATCATATTTAGATCATAATATATTTTAATATATTAAAATCAAATTTAAATAAATCATATTAAATTTTAATAATTAAAAAATTAAATATATTCATTAAATCTATTTAGATTGAATTTCTAAAAACAAATTACTTTATTTTTAAAACTAAGGTAAAAAAATTTAGAATTCTTCTTCTTGAGTTTGTTCATATCCTAGGGTTTATGGATTATGAAAATTTCTTTGTTGCTTTTATGAAATTTTGTATTTTATAAAAAATTATTTGTATATGTTCATGATACCATGGTAATTTGACTCGACAATGTGATTTATTTCATTTTATTTTATAAAGTTATTTTAAGTTTTATTTTTTAATGGATCCGCAATTATAGGCCTAAATTGGATTCGATTTTTTAAAAAGAAAGCCAAACACTTTCAATGCATTTATTCTTTTTAATGTTGTAATTATATAAAAAGTATTTTTTATACATAATATTTTACATACTTGTTAGAAGTACATAGAACATGCATTTATTACTTTATTTAATAATTATTAAGTTTTTGCATCTTTTTGTTATTTTATTTACATATAGAGCACGAAATATTGTAACAAGTACTTTTAACACGTTTATATTAACTATCTATTTACTTATTAAAGGAAAAGTAAACCATCATTTTCATTTCTATTTTACCTAATCATAAATTTGCAAATATTTATATATCCTATTTATTTCAAATTTTAATATTTCAAATCATTTTTTTTTTATAATTTATTAATATTTTTAAAATTTCAAAATCAAATTTAAGTAAATTATATAATTATATTGATATTTTAATAATTCAAAATTAAATATATTCATTAAATCTATCTCAATTGAATTCTATAAGAATTTGATAGATAATTTTAAAAATTAAGATAAAAAGAAAAAAAAATTAGAATTATTTTGCTCGAGTTTTTTTTTCATATTCTAGGGTTTACGGATTATGAAATTTATTTTGTTGCTTTTATGAAATTTATTATTTTATAAAAGTAATTTTTCATTTTATTTTTAATGCATCCTCAATTATAGGTTTTGGTTGGATCAATAAAACCAAACATTTTATTATGTATTTATTCTTGCTAATGTTGTAATTATATAAAAAAATATTGTATATACATAATATTCTACTTGTTAGAATTACATAAAACTTGTTTATTTAATAATTGTCAAGGTCTCATTGACTATGTTACACACAATTTATTTGTCAGTTTCAATTTTAGTCACATATACCTCATTAGTCTCTCAAAAGTTAGAAATACCCAAATCAGCCACTTTTTAAAATTATACCTAAAAAAGTCTCATTTTACAATTTTGGAAACACAAAAGACTAATATACCCTTATGCAATTAAATCCTTAATACATTCTATATCTCTTAACTTTGTTAAAATATTTCACCCTCCTAATTTTAATTAATATATTTCTCACATTTTCATGTAGATCAATTTTTTTTTATTGTAAATTCTTTGTGATTAGATGGATTTTGTGAAATATGTACCAATATAGTTTGAGTTTTTTATGATGGACTCCATTAAATGTTGATGCTTCTTAAAAAAAAATTGATATGTACTAATGATATCATAAAAATATGTAAATAGCCAAAAAATTAAAAATGTGAATAAAGATTTAGAATACTAAAATATCATCTGCTGCATTGGGGCACAACACAGATTTAAATTACATATTATGATTATACACAATGAAAAATGATAAACAATATCATGTAAGATATATATAAGAAACACACAGTATGATATATAATAACAAAACCTCTGAGATGATTGATTTTCGTCATGTATAGAGAGATTGTTATTTTGTAGGAAAAATAGGTTTTTAGTGTGGAATAAAGAGGGATATTAAAGATTTAATTACATAAGGGTAGATTAGTCTTTTGTGTTTCCAAAATTATGAAATGAGACTTTTTTAGGTATAATTTTAAAAAATGACTGAATTGTGTATTTCAAACTCTTAGAAGATTTTTTTTAGTCATTTTCCTTTTATTTTTCAGTTTCAATTTTAGTCATATATACCTCATTACACAATCTATTTTTCAGCCTCTTTTAGTCCTATAATTTTTTAGAAAATAAAAAATGATATAAAATAGACTGAGTATATATATATAACTAAGCTTGTATCAATATAAAACAAAATGAAATTTATGTATGCTAATAAATTATTAATATTTTTTTTTATGGATAAAACACATATTTGGTTAGCATAATGAGACCGCGAGTGTGATAACATACAATAACAGCACTTAACATCTCATTGCTCGATTGCATGGCAAGTGTGGCTCCACTTGG
Organism: Acorus gramineus; assembly: GCA_030737835.1. Lineage (NCBI taxonomy): Eukaryota > Viridiplantae > Streptophyta > Magnoliopsida > Acorales > Acoraceae > Acorus > Acorus gramineus. Next base: position 9,440,435 of record CM060848.1, read on the forward strand.
GGTAGGCGGTTGATCTCGATGTCCGTCTTCCGTCCACCGAGGACCTGTGGATGGCAGGGAAGTGCCTGGTCTGTCGCGGTGATAGGTGCTTGTGACTCAAAGTCTTGTAGTCTATTATTCCGACAGCATGGGAGATGGTTTGAGCCTCATTAAATCTTCAAGAGGGCATTGTGCGGGATTAAGATTCGGGTGTCCTTTATAAATCTCTCTTCTACTGGTCTATGAATCTTGTGTGATTTTTTATTTGTTTATTTTTGTATGCTTTAAATAAGGAAAATTTATAAAAATAACCCCTTGAAAAAAATTATTTCAGTTTTGATCTGAGAACCAGTTTAATTGCAAAACTAACCCTGGGGCTGGTTTGACCGGTCAGCGTACCGATCAGCGTGCCCACGTGGTACGCTGCACGCTGACCGGTCTAAAAAATATCACAGGCGGAGATGTGATTGCTCCACCCTTTAAACATTCCCCCTTCCGCACGTGTGCGCCGACGCGCGCGCGCGCGGGGGACATGTCTCCCCCACGGGTTGGAGTGTGCGCGGGGGGTTGAATACTTTATTTATTTATTATTTTTCTTAAAGGGGCATTGTATTATCTACACTAGGGATTGAAAAAATTAAAAACAAACATGAAAAGATAAGCAGATGATTTATTTTCAAATATAAATAATACCCATTATAAATTTTTTTCTTAGGCGTCTCTTCCATTTTTTTTAATCATTCCCAGATACATATAATACTCATCATAATTTTTTTTCTTTTCAAAATAATATTTTTTTTAACGTGACTTTTTTTAAAAAAAGAATTTAATCATCTCCGAATCTATATTATGATTTTATTATTAAAAATGTATAAATTAACGTGAAATTTTTCAAAAAATTATTTTAAAAAAATATAAAAAATATGCTTTTACAGAAATAGAATCAATTTAACTATTACAACTTCATAACTAGATAACAAATAAAAATTTGTTTTTAATTATCCAAATTTGAAATAAAAAAATAAAAACAACCATGCAAACCAAAACCCATCCAAAACAAAAACAACCCATGCAAAAAAAAAAAAATTAAACATAAAAAAAAAAAAACCTGAAAACCAAAACCCATGCACGCAAACCAAAACCCGTGCACGCAAAAAAAAAAAAGAGAAAAAGCCATGCAAACCAAACCCATGCGTGCATGGAACTTTGAATAGTTTTTTTTTTCTTTATTTCACATTTGGTAATTATAAAAAACATTCTGAATGAGTATTATTTGTATTTGGGAATGGTTAAAAAAAATGGAAGACACCTAAGAAAATAATTAATAATGAGTATAATTTATATTTGAAAATGAATCATTTATTTATGTTTTCATGCTTGTTTTTAATTTTTTCAATCTCTAGTGTAAATAATACAATGCTCCATTAAGAAAGAAAAAAAAATCAAGTATTCAATCCCTCCCGCGGGCGCACCGACCCATGTGTGTCTCCCGTGCGCGCACGGGTCGGCGCGCGCGCACGGGGGAGGGGAGGGTTGAAAGGGCGGAAACGTGGGTGTAGATACCCTAATTTTGACCGTCCAAAAAGATAAAAATACTTCAAGTAATACTTAGAAATGACCGCATTTAGACATCTAATAGAAAACTCCCTTAAAAACCAAAACCGGAACCCCTAGTCCAACACTTAGAAAAATTTAGGACCTGGACAAGGGCGGCTACTTGAGAGTAGCCGCCCCATATTGGGCAGCTAGTTTCAACTAGACGCCCCCTAACTGACCCCAAACCGCCTCCTTAAGATGAGACATAAAACCACATGATTGCGGCGGATTGTTCCTTTTAGCCGCCCCATCTCACCCGGTTCAACCACAGTAACCAACCTAAGCCACCGCTTGTTAGAGATGGGACGTTTGGCAGGTCATGATAGGGGCCGCCCCTCACCTGGACACTGTCAGAGAACAAAAATCTAATGGAAGGTCAAATCAAACACCTTATTACCCATTTTAATCTATTGTCCAGTGGACACTCCCCTGTCTCTTTTTTACTATAAATAGAGAGGATCGATGACCAATCCAAAACATTCCCAATTGATATCCATACATCATCAATCACTGACACATCACGCATTTCTTCCTAAGCCATACCCAAACTCACAAACCTCCCCCACTTAAAATTCTAGAAAGAGAGAGAGGGAAGCTCAATTCCTACACCGAAACACTTTCCAAATCCACTATCTAAAAACCCAGGTTAAACCTAGTTTAGCCCCTGCCAAAACTTAACCCACTTCCAACCCAGGTTCTTCCCAAATTGAGCCAGGCACCAAGCGGCTACTCCCAACTAGCTGTCCCCTACCAGACGGTTAATCCCCACTAGCCGACCCTTACCTACACCCTGATTTTCCACTCCTTTAGTCAAGTTCCCGAAGCAGAAGAGGATCCCTGTTTTCACCTCCGTATCTCAGAGCGGAGACCCCACAAACTCCTCCACGAAGACGATCAAATCCAACTACAACTTTTCCTGCATTTTGAGAAAGCAGGTGGTAATCACAACCACCCCTGAATCCTACTGAGGAGCTGTCGGGCGCCTCAACAAGGAACTAAAACCTGTCCCCCTTTCGAGAGACGATTCGATCGAGCCTGCCAAAGGCGCGCACCAAATCCGAACCCTCGAAGAATCCTCACACACGTAGACCCCAAAGACCGGAAGGAGTATGGCTTTACGGAGCACACACCAACCTCCTTCCGAAATCCGATACCGATAGTGGGCGCGCTGACCGGTCAAACCAGCCCGCATCTATTGTCAACGCCTTATCTTCTGTGTTGGCCGATATCTTTGTTGCTGGACTTGTCATCCCCCACATCATGTTTCAAATGAAGACATCGTTACGTGCTTCTTTTTTTTATTATTATTTTAGAGAACTATATGTAATAAAGATAAGGGGTTGTTTAAAGGGAAATTTTTAAAAATAACTCTTTGAAAAAAAAGTATTTCAGTTTTGACTCGAGTTTTGCAATTAAATTGGTCCTGGAATCAAAACTAAAATACCTTTTTTTCAAGGGGTTATTTCAAAAATTTTCTTTTAAACAACCCCATATCTTTATTACATGTAGTTTTCTAAAATAATAATATATAATAATAAAAAAAAGCATGTAACGATGTCTTCATTTGAAACATAATGTGGGCGATGACAAATCTAACAACAAAGATATCGGATAACATGGAAGACAAGGCATTGTTGACAAAATAGATGCGAGCATCTATAAAAGGGCAATTTGTCATTTTGGCTTTCAATATAAAAATTTGGTCAGGATCAATTGATCTTGATTGCAAAATTGGTCTTGGATTGGATGCAACTGTAATATGATTTAAAATCAAGTCTCATTTCAAATAAATAAATAAATAAATAAATATAAAAGAGGACAAGTATTACCAACTACGATATTTAACTGTCCAAAAAACATAATACCAACTAATCTAGGGATCTAAAAATAAGTCTACATGTTTTAGAGACCTCAACATAATTCATGGATTCACTTGAGGACCTGGAATAAATTTTCCCAACAGAACTATCGCGTGTTGACAATAAGGAGAAGCTTCGTGTTCACGCATTAATGCTAAATTCCTTCATTTTAGGGTTTCGATCTACTCTCCTCCTCCTCCTCCAGCGCCTCACCTGTTGCAAGGTAAGATCAGCAAATATAAAATTTCATTTTTGAAAACCCATCTTTTTGGGAGGATTTTAATTCTCTTCGACACCTAATTACTGTTGAAATCTTGTTCTTTTTTCCTTTTTTGTGATCAGTAAATCAAAATTGTTTTTCACTGGTTGTCTCCCTGCTTCTCCTCCCTTTATCTTTTTCTAATGAGCTCCTCAGTTTAGCTGGAAAAGAAAAAGTTGAAATAGTCAGGATGATAGTCTGCTCAGAGTGTTGTAAGCAAACCCTTCATAGGGAAACACAAGTTGAAAAACAGCTATAGTTAAAAATCAGATTTTACAAAACATGATTATCAGTCATGAAGCATATATTCTCAGTTTTTTCTTTCTTTCAAAATCATACGTTTTGAACTACAAACACAAGACATGTTTGCATCCGTTTGGAAACACGTATGCAAACACGTTGTCTCACTTCAATTCGGTTCTGCAAACTCAAAAGTTACTCTACAAACTTGTTTCCAAATAGGGTTTTTGATATATAACTGCCTGTTTTTCTTCAATAATTACTCTTTTTTTTTTTTTCGGCTGCTGCTGCTGAGTCTTAGATATAACTGCATGTTCTCTCTTTGCTACGTTCTTGGGAGTAAAAAAAAAAAACAAAAAAAGGGTTTATTTCCATGCATGCATTGAGTCTTAGATATAACTGCATGTTCTCTCTTTGCTACGTTCTTGGGAGTAAAAAAAAAAAACAAAAAAAGGGTTTATTTCCATGCATGCATTATGATATAGTAAAAGTTGCATTCAACAAGAGATTGATTTCTATTTTGATAGAAAATATTACCTGAATTATTGACCAATATTGTTGTTGTTCTTCTAACTGCTATAGATACAAAAGGTGGGTCATGAGCTTTGTCAGATGGGGCAAGCCAAAAATGAGAAGCAGAATCATATAGATTTAGAGAATCCACCAGTTAAGATGTTTTCCTCACGTGGAACACAAACTGATGGAGAAATATTGGTATGATTTGACAGTGCATGCACTTGATCATCTAGAGTAATTAATAATTGTTTCGTAGAGCATCATTAATTTATGTCTTTTCTTTTCCATACCTAAATTTAATCTGTGTAAGCATTAATCGACCATATATGTACCTCACCTTTAACATGAATGTACTTAATTAATTCGTTACTAGGTTACATATATTTTTTTGAATGCTTAACTGATCATGGCAGATTCAGTTTTTATGATACGATCGAGTGAAATATCTATCACATGAATAAGCTATACCAAATCTGAAATAGATCTAATATGTTATCTTGAATAAACTTCAAATAATCATGACGAAACATGTATGAATAAGTTCCAATGGCTAGCTAATTATGGTGGTAGCGCGTTTTTTCTATTTTGGAAAAGCTCATGCATATACATGAGATATATCCTATGAAGCTGATGCAGTACTCAATACAAATGGTGCTATTTTACTTTACTATATAAGAAATCCTTGTAGGAAATTAAGTTTATGACACGATTTTATAAATTCGCACATATTCAAATGATTATTTACAATCTTAATTAGAGTTTTTCAAACAATGAAAATCCATCCAACAGTGAATCAAATAGTTTAAATTAGTTGTGTCGTCAATTGTGGAACTACTATAGCAAATGTCATATACTAGGCCCTTTAATTTGTTCAATTAGTTATTGCAAAACAGCAACAAATTGTAATGAAGGAATACTGAGCACCTTGAGTTTGAGAATCAGCGTTTAGGCTGTAAAAAGTAGTCTCACCTGTATTATGGACCAATATCATCCATTTTCAACATGCTACTATACAATGATGAATCAATGAAATATTATGTGGCTGATCTTCATCATATCACACGAGTGAAATGCTTCTTCTACCTGGAACACAAAATTCAAGAGAGATGAAGATGAGAAAAAAAAAACATTTGATTACCCTTTATTATTACATGATTTTCCATCTCTTGATAATGTAAGTTTCCAATGCATCATGGTAAATATTTTTGATATAAACTTTTATTGAATAGAATGAAAGAGGATACATGGAAGGGGGGCACACGTCTATCTTGCCTCTACTTAAGGAGCTTGAGGCACATCTACAAAAGGAAGCAAATAAACAAGTATGTTCATTTCTTCCTAATTATTAATTAAGTATTTCGATACAATCATCTACATTAACTCCTACACACACACACACACTCAGTCGGAGGGTGTGTGTGTTTGTGTGTGAGAGAGAGAGAGAGATTTTTTTTTTTTTGCTTGGTAAATAATTTTATTCCATCTTAAAAAGTACATTAGTGAGGATTTAGAAAAAGTACATTAGCGCCAATCTTAAGAGAGATTCAAGAAAAGAGGATGGGAGAGGACTATCTCATCACTAAGAGTGAACCTGATGTACTACTATGATGTTAGTAGAAACAGAGGAGGAGTGGAAGCCTGATACATTGACTGCCTATTCATTTTGAGACTACGTGTTGTGTGTGTGACATTATCTTTCATACATGTTTTTTGGTTCCAAGTAAAACTTCATTATGTGGAAGGAAAAATGCCTCTTTAAACTGATCAGGTTGTTATATCTAAGTCATCCTCTCTCCCATTTATCCTTTGTATGTACAACGCCTTTCAAAATATTCAGTGGGCACAAAATGTCTGATCCATTTCGGAGAGAGATTGCTTTTGTGGTAATTTCTACTACAATTTGGTGCATCTGTATCGAACGGAATGGAAGATCTTCTCCAGGAAAAAGAGGCACAAAATGGTACTTTTGCAAACAATCAAGGATAGTTTACTGGAGCGGACCAGATTCATGGTTTTTCATGCTCCAAACTCCGTGGACAATAAAAAGATTACCACATTTTTTGGTCTTCAAGTGAAAGAGAAGGAATCCACACCTACAATTGTAGTATGGCTCCCCCCTCAAGATGGCTGGTTAAAGTTGAATACGGATGGTTCCCTAGGAGACGATAGAGGAGGATATGGTGCGCTCATTCGCAACAACAAAGCTTCTTTTCTCGCTGGTCTAGGAGGATGACTTGACCTTCCCTTCATCAATCTCTTCGAGCTCAAGGCGAAAAAGGAATTGGGCTGGGACTTTCCATTGCAGCAAAAAATCTTTGGACTGAATCCGACTCTACGACAGCGATAGCTTGGGTGCATGGTAGAGGTAAGATTCCTTGGAGTGCTTTTCATTCTCTTCGTCAAATACATTACTCCTAGCACCAAATGAGCTGCTGGAAAGCCACCCACATTCACCGAGAAGGGAACTCCCCTGCTGATTTGCTCGCAGCTTATCAATCAATTAAGGGTGAATCCCTCCTCCCCCCTGTGCAGCCTTGGCCTAAGCTTTTGGAAGCTCTTGAAAAAGACAAGTCTATGAAGGGATATATGCGCATTGGTAAATCCCTTGTTTTTGGCTAAATATTTGCATATTACATCATCTTTCAGCAGTTAATCAGAGTTGGTGTTTGGACACTCGGGCTGTTCACTACCACCCTTTTGAAACTTTTTTTTCCTACATTGCAATTGTATAAGAGCTGTCTTGGTTTGGACACTTAGGCTGCCCACTACCATCTTTTTTTTGAAGCTCTTCTTTCCTTCATTGTAAAAGAGCGGTCTATTTGTATAGTTCACAACAATTTATAGAAATACAAAATCTTGATTAACCATAAAAAAAAATAAAAAAAAAATTCAGTGGGCTATATTTATTACAATTTATTAAATTTCCGTATGATATAATCTAGATAGATATGAAAATCTCTAGTGCATCAAAATTATTCCAAAAGTCTAATTATTAAGACTAAAATGGCCAGCAGCTAGGAGTATGGAGCTGATGCGCCAGACTCCTCGTGTAGGTATTCCATGTTTCTGTATTACTGGTCTTCTTCTTTTTCTTTGATTGGTAATCAAAGATTTGTATTTCTGGTCTTGAACATGCACATTATATTGCATGCATGGAAATACCGTATTAAAGTATTTGATTGCATGCATGGTCTTGAACATGCACGTTATATTGCATGCATGGAAATCCCTCTCAAGGAGTTACAATTAATATTTCTCATTCAAACATTAAAGCAGTCAATTCAATTTCTACTCTATTAGATTCAATCCAATTCAATTGCTTTATTATAGAACAAAGAATAACTGCACTATCATTATGAATTGTATCCCATTCGAATTTATTGAAGAACATGCTAACATTTTCATGTTCACTAGGAAGGAACTAATGCAGAATGGCTAAAAGGGGAAATCTAAATCGCCAAGGAAGAAAGTTAAGAAAATAAAGAAACCATTAATGTGAAACAAATTTAAATTCTCATAATTAGAAGAGTTATATCCCACATTGACACAAATTTAGGTAAGAATCTTTTGATAGCAAAAAATGAGTTCATAGGTTATAAAAATTCCTAGTTATGAGCTCTCTTCTCTGGTTACGGTCGTAGACATAATTCCTCATCTTTGAAGGCCACTCAATCAACCTTTGGGACTATCCATGGCTTCATGGATATGGCCTAACACATCATTTTAATGGCCAGATTTGCCTTAATTGGGGACCACCTCTCTCAACCACAGTAACTCGTCTGATTGAGCATGGAAAATGGTCGAAACCACCTCAATGGCCTGTGGGCTATGATACAGTTTGGGAAGAGATTTCTGAACTGGATGTTGGTTGAATTGGTGAAGATATACTGGTTTGGACAGGACACAAAACAGGAAAAGTTACAACAACAGCAGCTTGGAATTCTGTCAGGAACAAACAAACCCATCTTGACTGGACAAAGACTATCTGGCAGCCCTCTCAACCACCCAGATACAGCTTTCTATGTTGGCAAGCATCCCTCAACCGATTTCCCACCCTTGACAGACTTCTCAAAAAAAATCTTGTGCCTTCCTCCCATTGTACTCTCTGCTCCTCTGGTGAGGAATCCATCTCCCATCTCTTTTTACACTGTCAATATTCAACCTATGTATGGACCTCTTTTATCAAAATCTTGAGATTATCAAGGACCTCCCACACTGCTCTGGGAGATCAGTTAGTTTGGTTTCTTTCCAATGCCAAATCAAAAGGGGAAAAATCTGTACTGTCTTTCCTTATGTCCACCATTGTATGGTTGCTGTGGGAATCAAGGAACAACAAAATCTTTTGAAGATTCTCCATGCCCAAGTCATTGTTGGTCAAACGTATCATTCATGCTACAAAATTCAGGTTTAAAGGCACCCACACGAAAGACAATGGCTCTTCCCTATCATCATCAATCAGCAAGCTATTTGGGCTTATTCTAAATGATCCACAAAGCTCCCCAAAGGCAGTTTCTTGGACTCCTCCCCTAGTTCACTGGGTAAAAATTAATTCTGATGGCTCCAAAGGAGACGATCGTTTCGGGTACAGGGCAATAGTCAGAGACTACAAAGGTGATTGTTTACAAGCCATTACAGTTTGTCCCGAGCAGCTTCCATCAATATTCTAGAACTCAAAGGTGTGGTCTCTAGTCTACAACTCACAACTACCACTGTCAATCCGACCCACTTCTCTATATGGGCTGAAACAGACTCTACCACAGTAGTTGCGTGGATTCAAGGGAGGGGCATCATCCCATGGACTGCATTCCGAGACCTTCAAAAAATCAATCAGCTCCTATTGAATTTTAAAGCCTGGAAGGTCACTCATATTTACCGCAAAGGAAATCAAGTAGCGGACTACCTAGCAGCGGCTCAATCCCCTTTGGGCAGCACCATATTTCACCCCGAACAGCTTGGGACTGAGCTTACCTCCCTGATTAAGAATGATAAAGAGGGTAACATATACTTCAGAACTTGTTAACAACATACTCTCCCATCTGGTCTTACTTCTTGTTAAAGGCTGAGAGATAAAACTCTCTATAACATCATATTGTAATTGTTGGGAGTTGAGAGTTTTTTTGTCTCACTCCCCAAGCTTTCTTGTCTTTTCTTCTAATGTACATTTTGTAATATCTGACTTGAAATAAAATTATTTACCAAGGAAAAAAAAAATTCCTAGTTATAAAATTTTCAAAGCTCTCAAACACAATGACCTAATTAGTATATGTCATGAGACATTTTTTTCAACAAAAATGGGCAATTCAAAATTAAATCTTGGACACTAATTAATACTTTAGACCCTTTAAATTACAATAAAAAACATTATTATTTCAATAATCAAAACAAATCTCATAATAAATCATCATATAAATCATTAAAATCCATCATCAAAATCAATTTAAAGGTCAAATTGAAAGTCAAGTTTGAAAGAGATGTTTCAATCTAGATCTCTTTGTCTTTAAAATTGTTTTACTTTGATTAAATGTGATCTTTAGTACACACTCAACAAAACTAATTTTTACTGGGATAAATAAATGGCAAAGTTTTTTTTTATTATTGGTAATTGATAACTTTGTGTTGCTATAAGAATTGACAAAATGTACAAAGGTTAGTAGGTCAACAAGGGAAAGGGGAAGGGAAGAGAGAGGGAAAAGTGAGCGGGGTCACCTTGCGTCCTATCTATACCCCATTCTTCCACCTTAGTACACTTGCCAACATATTACAAGATTAGAACAAAAAGTTGCATCTGATATGAAAGTTTGAAGATAATAACACTGAGAACAACGAGGAACTTGAACTCTAGAGATAATTGCAGGTCTAAACTCTAAATATTTTAGACCAATTACTTGCTTCGCAGATAAAGAGTTCCAGTTCTGTCTGAGAGTAAATTATCTTCAAGATCCCCCCATAATTGATGAGGGAGATAGAGCTGTTCCCCCATTGTCTGGCGATGAGAGGCATGGACATCTGCCTGGCCATATCCTTCACGGTAGATGTGAGATATTTTCCATTCGTCCAATAGCTGAATATCTTGGGAGAACTTCCTCATTAGCCTAGTTGCTGACCATAGGAGAGTATCCTTGCCCTTTATCCAAGCTATTGCCGTTGTGGAATCTGTTTCAAACCATATTTTCTTAAGACCAGCCAATATTCCTTGAAGTGCAAGGAGATTGATAGAGGGCAGTGGGGACCGACCAGCAATACCAACTATGAAATTCGAGGAAGAATCCCTTAGGAGAGTCCCATTGATGGCTGAAATCCAGCCCCAACACCCTTCAATTGATGGAAAAATGTGAGCTTCAACAAGACTCACCACACATCACAGAGGGCATCAGGTTCTTCTTCTTATAAAGCAAGCTTGAGCCATTCATGGCAACTCTCGAAGAGAGAAAGTGAGGTGAGAGAGATAGATACTCTTTTTTTTTTATATATATATATAGTGAACATCTACCTTCTTTTTGAGTTTACAAAAATATGTGGATAGCAAATAAATACACATCACATCAGCCATTATACTTGACTATCTAACTTTACTACAAAAAACAATAGTCAAGCTACCCAACAAAACATAGTCAAAGTCTTAGCTTACATTCTAACACTTCCCCTTAAGCTAGACTTTATCTATGGTTTGTATACCATTCATTCTTTTCATTCTTTCAAACAGCATACCTCCCAGGGGCTTGGTAAACATATCAGCTGCTTGTTGTTCAGATGAACAAAACTGAATTTGAATCTCACCTCCTTCGACTAGATCTCTGATAAAATGATATTGGATCTTGATATGTTTACTTCTTCCATGAAAAACAGGGTCTTTGGTGAGTGCAATTGCTGATTTGTTATCACAAAATATAGTGCTTGCTCCATCAACTGAATGATGTAGAAATTTTAATATGCCTCTCAACCAAATTGCTTGACAAGCTGCATGAGATGCTGCTACATATTCAGCTTCAGCAGTTGATCTAGCAACAATGGATTGCTTCTTTGATGACCATGAGATTGCACCAGATCCAATATTGAATGTGTACCCAGAAGTACTTTTGCTATCTTCAACACTTCCACCCCAATCACTATCTGTGTATCCAATTAGATTTGGATCTTTCACTTTATAATAGTGAATGGCATGGTTCAATGTACCTTTAATGTATCTCAGCACCCTTTTTCCTTCCTTCCAATGACTCATCTTTGGCTCTTCCATAAACCTGCTCAAAATTCCAACTGAATACACAATATCTGGTCTTGTTGCAGTTAAGTACCTTAAGCTTCCAATAAGCTGACGATAAAGTGTCTGATTGACACCCTCTTCTTCTTCAGATTTGCTGAGTTTTGAACCTTGCAACATTGGAGTACATACCGGCTTGCAGTGTTCCATCTTGAACCGCTTCAGAATTTCTTTAGCATACTTCATTTGAGAAATGAAAATGCCATCTTCACTTTGACAAACCTCTATGCCAACAAAATAATGCATCAGCCCCAAGTCACTCATTTCAAATTCTTGCATCATCTCCTTTTTAAATGTTTCAAACATGCTTATATTACTTCCTGTGAAGACTAGATCATCCACATACAAGCACACTATGAGTACATCATCTTCCTTGTTTATTTTTATGTACAAAGTATGCTCGTAAGGACATTTCACAAATCCAGCCATCTTGAAATATGTGCTAATTTTGCTATACCATGCTCTTGGAGCTTGTTTCAAGCCATATAGTGCCTTTTTCAGCCGATAAACTTTGTGTTCCTTTCCTTTCTTCACATAACCAGGGGGCTGCTCAATATATATCTCCTCCTTCAGATCACCATTTAGAAAAGCTGATTTGACATCCATTTGGTACACCTTCCACTTGTTTTGGGCAGCTAATGATAAGACAACTCTAATGGTGTCTAACCGAGCAACCGGAGCAAATACTTCTTTGAAATCAATGCCCTGTTTCTGTTTATAACCTTTTGCAACAAGCCTTGCTTTGTAGCGGCAAACCTTCCCTTCAACATTCAATTTCTTCTTGTATACCCATTTAACACCAATGGGTTCATATTCTTTGGGCAAATCACACAACTCCCATGTCTTGTTCCTTTCAATGGACTGAATTTCTTCTTTCATTGCTTGCACCCACCTCTCATCTTTCATGGCATCTTCAAATGAAAGTGGCTCAGCATCAACAAATAGAGAAAAAAGTTCACCAACTTGGGCTTGATTCTCTGTTTCATTGTAGATGTCTTCTAAACTCCTCATCTTTCCACCTGAACTTGGGCTACTTTGATCATCTGTTGATGGAGGTTGTGAGCTTCTTTGAGGACTTTCATGTTCAGCTTCTTCTTCTTCATGCCTTTCTTCAAACTCCTCTTCATTACCAACAACAACTGACACTTTTTTCTTCCCATCTGACCAGTCCCAAAACTGAATTTCATCAAACTTTACATCCCTACTTGTAACAACCTTTTTTGTAATTGGATTGTACAATTTGTAGGCTTTTGAGTATTCACTATACCCAACAAATATGCATTTTTCAGATTTTGCATCAAGTTTTCTTCTTCTTTCACTTGGTACATGCACATAAGCAATGCTACCAAACACTTTGAGATGAGCCACACTTGGTTTATTACCACTCCATGCCTCTTCAGGTGTTTTTTCAACTAGGCTTTTAGTAGGTGATCTATTAATCAAGTAACAAGCACATGATACAGCCTCAGCCCAAAATGACTTTGGCAACTTCTTGGATTTCAACATGCTTCTGACAGACTCGACAATGGTTCGGTTCATTCTTTCGGCCACTCCATTTTGTTGTGGAGTATAGCTAGAAGTAAGCTGACGGCGAATGCCATGATCTACAAGAAATTTGCTAAACTCCTTTGACATGAACTCACCACCTCGATCTGTCCTCAATGTTTTTATCCAGCACCCACTCTGCTTCTCAACAAGAGCCTTGAATCTTTTGAACATTTCAAACACTTGAGACTTTTCTTTTATGCAGTAAACCCAAAGTTTTCTGCTGAAATCATCAATAAAGGAGAGGAAATAACGATTCCCTCCTATTGATGAAACCTCCATGGGGCCACACACATCTGAGTGAATGAGTTGAAGTGGCATTGTAGCTCTCCAAGCTTTATTCACTGGAAAAGGATCTCTGTGCTGACTACCAAGCAAACAACCTTCACAAATTCTATTTTGCTGTTCTATCTGAGGCAGTCCATGAACCATATTCCTTTTTGCTAACATTTGCAAGTTATTGAAGCTCAAATGACCATATCTTTGATGCCACAACCATGCTGAATTTTTAACAGCTGAACTAAAGCATGCCATTTCATTTTTTACTTGTAAAGAGAACATATTGTTTGCTGTCATCTTCACATTGGCAAGAAGCCTTCCCCTTTCATCTTTGATTTTACAAGTAAAATTGTTAAATAACAATTGGTGACCCATTCTTAACAGCTGACCCACACTTAGCAAATTATACTTGAGCTGAGGAACATAAAAGACATTGGAGATGCAACCATGTTTACCTTCTTTAGTTTGGAAGTGCACATCACCTTTGCCTGATACATAAAGCTTCTTGTCATCACCAATCTTCACTTGGGTCTTCACAGAATCATCAAAGTTTGACATCAGCTCCCTCTCTCCACACATGTGATTACTACAGCCACTATCCAAGTACCACATTGTGGAGGTCTTGTTTTGAGGAGAGGTTGAGACAAGCAACAAAGTGACTTCATCTTCATTCTCTTGTGAATTTTCAAGCACAAAGCTTTCTTCATTCTTCTTTTCATCATCAGCCTTCTTCTTGAAGCACTCAAACTTGTAATGTCCATACTTGTTACAGTAATGGCATTGCACATGAGACTTATCTGGTCTCGTTCCTCTTCCTCTGAATCTTCCTCTGCCTCTTATAAATGGAGGTCTGCTAGAACTTGGTCCTTGCTCAACTTTTTCTTGAAAACCCCTTCTGCCATAGTTTCCTCTGCCTCTTGGAGAACCTCTTCTTCCTCCACGTCCACCAATATTTAGCTGGTTCTAAGGGCTTCCTCCATGGGAGCAAAACCCCTTTGATTCATCCTCAGCTCATGACTCTGCAAAGAGCCTGATAAGGAATTGAGTGACAACTCTGACAAGTCCTTTGACTCTTCAATGGCAACAACAATATGCTCAAACTTTCTAGGCAAGCTTCTGAGAACCTTTTCAACAACTCTCACTTCTTCAATCTTGTCCCCATTAGCACGTAATTGGTTCACAATCATCGTAACACGATTAATGAACTCAGAAATATTTTCAGTTTCAGCCATGTTAAGCTTTTCAAACTCACTGCGCAACATTTGCAATCTAACTTTCTTCACCTTCTCTTCACCTTTAAAAATATCTTCTAACATTTTCCAGGCTTCTTTGGAGGTGTTTGCTGCTGAGATTCTATCAAAGATAGCATCATCCACAGCTTGGTGTATGAGGACCAAAGCCTTCTGATCTTTCTTTCTACTCTCCTTCAACACATCCTTTTGATTTTGAGAAAGAGCAGCATAAGCTGTTGGATTTACAACATCTACAAACCCTTTTTCTACAATCTCATGCAAATCTTGTGAGCCAAACAAAGCTTTCATTTTTATGCACCAGTTTTCAAAGTTCTTACCTGAGAACAATGGAATCTGTGGCTGTACCAAACTACTCATCTTTCTTTTGAGTGAACCGAGCTCTGATACCACTTTGATGGCTGAAATCAGCCCCACCACCAAGCTTTAAATGGAAAAATGTGAGCTTCAACAAGACTCACCACACATCACAGAGGGCATCAGGTTCTTCTTCTTATAAAGCAAGCTTGAGCCATTCATGGCAACTCTCGAAGAGAGAAAGTGAGGTCAGAGAGATGGAGACTCTCTTTTTTTTATATATATATATAGTGAACATCTACCTTCTTTTTGAGTTTACAAAAACATGTGGATAGGAAATAAATACACATCACATCAGCAATTATACTTGACTATCTAACTTTACTACAAAAAACAATAGTCAAGCTACCCAACAAAACATAATCAAAGTCTTAGCTTACATTCTAACACCCATAACCACCTCTGTCTTTAGCAAGAGAGCCATCCAAGTTTGATTTGACCCAGGATGGCAAAAGGGGTGACCATTTAACTGTGCAGGAAAATTTGGCAAGCTCTAAAACTTCCACTTGAAATGCATCAACTAATCGTTGGATATCAGGGGAGAGTAAAGACTTCAGCATGACAAAACTGAATCTGAGTTTAATCTCCTCCTTTATGAGTTGAAAAATCGAATTTTGGGAGTGGTTTTCCTCTTGAATATGCAAGCATTTCTTTCCTGCCAAATGGCCCAAAGGGTGCTAGAGATTTTTTTTTTTTTTGTTTGGTAAATAATTTTATTCCATCTTAACAAAAGGACATTAGTGCCAATCTTAAGAGAGATACAAGAAAAGAGGATGGGAGAGGACTATCCCATCACTAAGAGTGAAACTGATGTGCTACTATGATGTTAGTAGAAACAAAGGAGGAGAGGAAGCCTGATACATTGACTGCCTATTCATTTTGAGATTCTAATTTGAGTGATGCCATCTTTTTCTTCAGCAAGAAGTACCTGGATTCTAGCATTGAGCTGAGAAGAAGAAAATATAGTGGAACCCATTTGGGATTGCAAGGCCGCCAATGCGTCTGCCACACGATTTCCTTCTCTATATACACGAGTAATCTTCCATTCGCTAAGAGAATTGGCGATCTCTATGATTTCTCTGAGATACCGGAATGCGGTCCTTGGTATGGTGCCCCTCCCAAGTGCCCAAGCCACCGCCATTGAGGAGTCAGTCTCTTACCACACTTTGGTATGGAAGCCCCTGCAAAGACGAAGACCTGCTAAAATTCCTTTGCAGTTCTAGAATTTTTATGGAGGCAGCCCTGGTTCTAGCAGCCATTGTAGTCAAACAATCCCCTTGGGCATCCCTTACCACAGCTCCAAAAGCATATCTATCATCTCCAAGAGATCCATCTGAATTTATTTTAACCCAATCTGCCAAAGGACGACTCCAATTTACTTGCATGGAAGGGTGCATTTGGATTTCAAAGAGATACCAAACAGAATTTTACATGCCTCAGCCAAAGGAGAGCTTGAATCCTCCATTTCACAGCCTTTGAACCTGAATTAACTGCATTGGAGAATTTTTCTAATCAAGGCATCCTTGTCTGAAGCATTGAAGAAAAATTGTAGGATTTTCTTTTCATCCACAGTGGAGGCTCCCCTCAAGAACCAAATAAAAAATTCCACCAAGGTGGGGATACTCTCCCTCCTTATTTTTAAAGAAGATAGAAGGGACTGCCATATAGAGACTGAGAAAGGACATTCCAAGAAAAGATGCACTGAACTTTCTTTAGATAAATAGCAGTGCATCAGTCGTACATCACAATCCCTCACCTTTGAAGCCGACCTAAGGTAGGGAGCTTTTTGAGTCTCGCTTGCCAACAAAGAAAGCTCTAGCGTGGGGGAACAGCAGGGCTCCAGATCACCGTAGTCCAATCAATAACAGGCTTTTTCCTTCTAACTTTCTACTTGGCTGATGAACAAGCAACAATCCCCATTTTGTTCCCCGTCCAAACAAGAATATCTGGACCTGTTCCTCCTACCTCCATTTGAGAGATCTAAGCCCATATATGATCAAATTCACTTGGCCACCTTTCGAGTTTCTGCCCTTTGTTATTCGAAATGAGATAATCAACTGTTGTCTCATCTGGGGGACCCCAAAGAAGAAGAGCTCGGTTGTTAAAATGATGTTTAAGACCAAACCCATTTAGCCATGGGTCATCCCAAAGCCAGATAGATTTGCCCTCAAAAACTAGATACTATATGTGTGCACGAACCCACTCAATAGATTTTAGAATCTTTTGCCATAGAGCTGATCCAGAGGGGGGAAATTCAGCATTCCACACAGTGTTTCTTTTACAATACTTGGCTTTCATCCATGAGACCCAAAGTGAACAATGGTTGGAGGCTATCTCCCAAAATCGGGTCCCCATTGCAGCCGTATTCCATTCCCCAATTCGTTTGAGTCCAAGTCCTCCCTCTTCCTTTGGATGACATACATCTGCCCAACATACTGCATTTATTTTTTTTTGGCCTTCCTCTCCAGCCCATAGAAAATCTCGACAAATTTTTTCCATGGTTTTGATAGTTTTTTTAAGCAATGCGAAACCAAAAGTCCAGTAATAATTGAGGCTTAAAAACACAGAGTGCAATAATTCCAACCATCCCGCTTTTGTAAGGTATATACCAGTCCAGGACTGAAGTCTCTTCCTCATCTTGTCAATCAAAGGAAGGCATGAAGTATTGGAGGGATAGCCTGACCGCAATGGGAGCCCAAGATGTTGGATTGGGAGACTGCATAGAGGAATGCCCAAGCACTCAACCAATGATTCTACATTTGAAGTACAGAAGAGTTGGCTTTTCTCTGAGTTAAGATGGAGTCCAGAGGGCCTTTGAAAAGGAGGAAAACAAAGATTGAAGTTCCATTGCTGAAGATAACAAATAGTCCGTTAATACAATGAGATCATCTGCAAAAATAAGATAAGAGATATTGTTTTGAGATTTGATGAAACGCCCCAACTTGTTAGATTGCATAGATGCTTCAATGGAATAAGAAAGGGCATTCATTACAGGAACAAATAGAAGAGGAGACAGGGAATCTCCCTGCCGTAATCCACATTTGGATTGGAAAACGCCAACTAGAGAGATATTAACCAGGATAGAGAACGAGGCCATATGAACACACTAAAGAATCAACTGAATCCAGGAAGCAAGAAAATTTAGACTTCTTAACACCTCCTTGAGAAAGTCCCAACGAACACTATCAAAGGCTTTCCGTAAGTCAACTTTGATGCATGCCCGACCTTTTGGAGAGGTGGAATTCATGTATGTGATGAGTTCATGCGCTAACATAGTGCTATGCACTATATTCCTGCCTTTCACAAATGCTGACTATTGTGGGAGGATTAATTTATACATTGAAGCCGAACCGCAAGCATCTTCGTAATTGACTTGTACATAGTGTTACAAAGCGATATGGGCCTGAATTGTTCAAAGCAATCAACATGTTTTGTCTTCGGGATGAGAGATATAAAGGAGTGATTCATCTGACGAAGTAGAAATCCTAATTAAAAGAAATAATCAATAGCTTGTATGAAATCTTCTTTTACCACCTCCCAAAAGTGTTGGAAGAACCTTGCAGGAAAACCATCAGGTCCCGGGCTACTAAGGGACTTAGCAGAGAAAAGCACATCTTTTATTTCATGTTCCCTGATTGGTTCACAAAGAGACTGACAATCGTCAATCGAAAGTCTCACAGATGGCTGAAGCACAGGAATCGGGTCAAACCTCTCCCTGTTTAAGAGTGAAGAAAAATACTCTTTAGCATGGTCCTTAACCACCTCAGGATCATTGGAGTTAGACCCATCCTCCAATCTTACTTTGCGGATGGTGTTACTCGCAGCCCTCGCTTTTAAGGAAAAATAGAATAATTTTGAGTTCTTGTCACCCTCAAGAAGCAATAATTGTCTAGATTTTTCCCTTAGAAGACTTTCCTCCCGTTGCAAGATCTGAAGATATTCCTCCATTGCTTCAAATTCCTGCTGAATAAGCATATCATTTAACGGGTCATAGAGGGAAGCCTCCTGGGCTCTTTCCAGCCTTTTCCGGCATGTCAAAAGAAGGTCATTGATGTTACCATAAGTGTCCCTATTCCACTCCTTAAGAACACTTTTAAGATACTTCAACTTTTTTACTAGAACATACATTGGAGACCCATTGAAGTTTCTATCCCAAGCTTGCTTGATGACCTGCTGAAACTGTGGATGAGTTTCCAATGCCAAAATATATTTGAAAGGTCTTGGTTCTAAAGGGAAAGCGGAGCACACTTTGACTTGGAGAGCCGAATGATCAGAAAGCCCAGGGGAGAGAACATGATAGAAACTATCAGTGTGCTCCAACATCAATTGCGTGTTAACCAATATACAATCCAATTTACAAGCTATCCAGGACTCCTGATTATTACACCAAGAAAATGGACTTCCACTACCCTGTAGATCCTGTAGATCCTCCCAATTTTTCATGGGAGTAACAAACCTCATTAAAATCCCCCCAAACCAGCCATTTAGACATATTAGCAAATCCTGCCAAGATTTCTAGATCACACTAGAGAGAGTTTCTTTCACTTGAGGAATTAGAGGCATAGATCACTGAAATAAAATAGTTTGGGATATCCCCACAAGCGGGAGTGACCTTGCAGTGCAAATATTGATTGGAAAAAGACAGAAGTTCAACATTCACTAATGAACTATTCCATAACAACCAAATACAACCACTGGAAATTCGATTAAGTAGCTTGTAGTGTGGAAGAATCCTCCTACTGACCTTCATAGCATTTGGATCCTCAACTTTTGTTTCCACCAAAGCAATAAGTGGGTAAGAAATTTTTCACAAATTTTTTTTTACATCCATTTGTTTCTCTTTGCTATTGAGCCCTCGGATGTTCCAAAAAACACAATCCACAAAATAAAATTGGATAGTGGGAATGAATCTAGGCGTCAGCCTTAGGGTGCTAGAAATTAGTGAAAGAGCCAGAGTTTTTGCCACTGGGTTAAGAGAAAGGTGTTTCAACCATATGGGGAACTACATGAGTGTATGAGGGGGTCTCTAATAGATGCCCAGGTCATAGAACAGGGCAATCCAGATGAACCTGGAAAACAGGCATTGGAGGGACAAAGTGACTTGAGTTTTTAGAATTTGATTGACAGAGCGAACGGTTCATCTCCTGGACCAAGCCTTTTCCTAGCAATCTATCCCTAGTAGGAAGTTTGTTCTAGAATAATTGCCAGGTGCAGAAGTTGTGCCTTTGTGATTGAAATGGCTACCAAATGAGTTTTGCCCACAACAGATTGTTGGAGTTGTTGCTCTGCGCCCTCCATGCTTCATTGTAGTCTAAATTACCAGATCGACTGGTTGGCCAAATAAGGATATCCGGACCAATGTCGCTAACCTCCAACTGTCGGATTTCATCCCATAAATGCCAAAGTTTGTCTGCAAAATTAACCAAACAAAAAGTCCTTTGACACTAGAACAAGTGCATGAGTTATTTTTTGTTGACTACCATTAGATCATTGATGTACCAATCATCCCTCACATCCAGCATGGTGTGCAACAACGATGATCCTATGATTGACACATAACCCAACACAATGCATAACTATTATCTGCCCAATAAATAGTTTAAGAGCAATGATTATATATTGTATGAATGTGGGTGACAATTACAACTATAAAAATATGAACATGGAACATTTGGAAAAAATTTCAGCAAATCGGGCAGGAGGCTTTCTCTCTGGTGCATTGGTAGGAATGAAGGATCCAGCTCTGCAAATCCCTATGTGGCCCATTTGTCACCCCCCCCCCCCCAAAAAAAAAAAAAACACAAAACTCTAGGATTCCCTCCAAAGCCCAGGTGGAGAAAGGACAACGTCCCCCATCCACCAAACAAGGAAGGAGATTTGGAGGCCCTCCTCTCGCGCAGTCCATTTGTGCCTAGGCTGATCTCTTCCCGGTGCAACCACAACGTCAACCAAACACCCTTTTGGTCCCCATCAAACTGGAGTCTCATGAAGGACAACAATTTGTCAATTGCAATGAAGAGGACCTCATGGAGATAGACTCGATCACACTGGGGACTCTCCCTGATTGTATACGTAATCGGTAAGCGTCCCTACTATAAGCCCTTTATTGATTTTCTGCAAGGACTCTGGAAGCCTAAGGGCTCCTAGGAGATTGATGAGGGAAGGGGGTTTTTTCAGAGCCAAATTTTCTAATGTGGAGGGCCTCATGAATGCCATGTAAGGTGGTCCGTGGCTCATGATAGGATGCCAGATCATCCAAAGAAGATGGAGTAGAGGTATGCAGTTGGAAATGGAACTATTAGAAACAATCCCTATCTAGATTAGGTTTCCTTCTCTTCCATTGCATATGTGGGGTTCTCACTTCATCAGGAAGCTAGCAAGGTGCTATTGGAAAACCTCATTATATGGATACAATCACTGCAAATCACTCCACGGTTGCTTTTGCTAGGGTTTGCATTGAAATTTCAGCCCATTTGGATCTCCCGGGCTCTATTCTCTATAGAGAAGGGAACTTGAAGGACATTCTAGTAGACTATAAGTGAGAGCCATCTCCATTCCTGATCTGCAATACATTTGGTCACTCCAATGCTCAATATATATGTATCTCCATTTGAGCAACCAAAGGCTCTTGGAGGAAAAAAATCCTCCAACGCAGATTTATGTTCCTGTCTCCAAGACCTCTGTCTCGGGGGAGGCACCTCACATCCTCCCAATGAAGCTGCTCTAGCAATGGTCAAGGGGCCTAAAGATTCACAAGCACCTATAGCATCGGAAGGAACCACAAAGAGCTCCTCGCCACCCGCTCTAGTGGTAAAGAGTTGACTAGAAACATGTTCAGCGCTCTAGATTTTGAGGAAGTGTCACACCTTGACGTTGAACAAGGAAAGAAAACTCTATTTATGGATGGTAATGATAAACCCAATCAGCCACAGGATCTCCCCTCGTCTACCTCAATATAGGACATGGTCACACTTTCCTCTGGTTTAGCATAGGATATGGAAACTCTTTCAAAGGGTCTTGATCAGGAGCTGGACAACAACATGGTGGGCAAGGGAATCATCAACTAGGATGATCAATCTCAGATAGTTGAGTAGATACCACAACCGTTGGGAGTGGCCCCTTAAAGAAATACTGCACCGATTTCCATCCAACAAGGGGGCATGCACTGTAGAGGTTATCCTTCCCATGGCTTTCAAGGAAGTTTCCTCTTCAGGAGCTACTAAAAATCCAACCCCCCCCCCCCCCCCGTCTAATGCTTCAAACCATCAATAGTTAAGGATCAGAGAATCTCCACCAGGAGTCGCAACCCAAAACAAGGTTAAAATCCAATCCTCATCTTCCCAATGAACATCCTCTCCTGGAATGTGCGGGTCTCAATAGCAAAGACAAACAACTAGACGTAAAGAATTTCTTTAAGTCGAAAAAGGCAGACTTAATTTGCATATTAGATAACAAAATTCAACCTCTGCCTCAAGACAGAATTTGCATATTCATTTGCCCGGATTTTCCCTAATCTTCTCCCTTGAGGGTCATATCGGTCTTTACTAGAACCCAAGCTCTTTGGACATCAAGGCAATTGAATCGAATTTTCAATTTATGCACCGTCAAGCTACTCCCTCGTCTGCCCTATACTCCTTTTTCTAGTTGCAATAGTATATGCTTCCAATTCACCCTCGAACGGGCTGATCCTGTGGCAAGATCTTACTTGACCTGCAACCCATGATCAATGGCTAATCTGTGGGGACTTCAACGAAGTCCAATTTGCCCACGAAAAGGTTGGGGACCGCCCAATACAATCAAGAAGGGTCCACAAATTCAATAAATAAGTTGAAGCATGCAGTTTGGAGCACCTGAAGGCCACTTATCATCCTCTCTCTTGGAAGAACCAACAAGCCAACCATATCTATTGTGGACTGGATTGATTTCTGAGAAATCATGACTTCTTTGCTCGATTCCCCAACTCTTCAGCTCACTATCTAGCCCTGGGCATATCTGATAACTCGCCTATCAAGATTTCTCTATAGACGTCCCTTCCTTCTGGTCCTCGGCCCTTCAAGTATTTCGAGGTGTTGGGAATCTCACCATACATTCGACTCGATTGTCCAGTTTGGTTGGAGTTCAAATTTTGATGGATCTCCACTGTTCATCTCGACCAAAAAACTTCCAGGCACCAAAGCAGCTTTGAAAATGTGGAATTCTACAGTCTTTGGCCCTGTATTCGTACATCTCCAAGAAAATAAAAAGTCCCTTGTACAATCTCAGCTAGCTCTACTAAACGACCTATCCAATCTGTGCAAAATGGCTGACAAAATGTTCTCAAAGATTGATTATATCGTAGCTCTTCAGCAAGAGGAAAGCTTTCTCAGGTAGAAATCTAGACAACATTGGCTCGCTTTGGGAGATAGGAATTCCAGTAAATCTCGCAACTCCATCAACTCTCTCAGAAACAAGGAGGGGATGCTCACCTATGATCATGCATAAATTAAAAATTCATTGTTGAGTTCTATTCCAATCTGCATAATCGCGAATCGGGTAGGATGATCCTCGATCTTAAATTATTTTCTACGGTTACAATAGATTATATATTGGTCTCATATCAAAAGTCACCTTGGAAGAACTCAGGCCAGCAGTCTAGCCAAAAATCCCTCAGCTCCCTAGGTCAGGATGGGTTCCCTGCTAGATTCTATCAAAAGTTTTGGCATCTCATTCATTAAGATCTTCTCTTAGCTATCCAACACTTTATGTCCGCCAGGCACCTCCTAAAATTAGTGAGTCACTCCTTTATCACTATAATTCCCAAAACTGCAAATGCAGACTCTTTGAAAAAGTTCAAGCCAATCTCTCTCTGTAACTCTCTCTACAAGATCATTACGAAGATCTTTGAATCTGGGTCCTACTTGCCCTCCCTGAACTGGTTAGTGGACATCAAACTGCCTTTATCAAAGGTAGAAGTATCCACCATAACATTCTCCTATCCCATGAACTGATCTCATATATTAGCAAGGACGGATTAGAGAGGGCATGCGTCAAGGTGGACCTTTAGAAAGCCTTCGACAGTGTTCGTTGGCCTTATCTTGTCACAGTGATGCAGGGATTTAAATTTGCGCCATACTGGATCCATCTCTGCATGGAATGCATTTCCTCAGCCTGCTACTCAGTGTTGGTCAATGGAAGTCCTGAAGGCCTCTTCAATGCTTCGTGTGGGGTTCATGAAGGGGATCCCCCTTTCTCCATTATTATTCACTTTGATCATGGAAGAGTTTTCAACTATGCTTAACATGCAATGCAAGGATGGGCTAATTAGACCATACCTCTGAGGCAAATTGAACATTTTCCACCTCTGCTTCGTTGATGATCTCGTTTCCGCGGAGGGCTCCCAACACTCGGGCGAAGCTCTTGATCAGTTATTCCAGTACTTCGCCTCTCTCATGGCTCCATTTTCATGTGGGAAAAAGTCAAATTTTTGCTAATCATCCCTCTCTTTATCAGGCAGCACCATGTCTATTCAACAACACTCTTTGCCAGTTAAGTACCTTGGGCTTCCACTATCATGGGATCTCTTACTTGCTCCTCATTGATAAAGTCAGGATCAAGATTCATGCTTAGACTGGCAAACTATTATTTATTGATAAGGGAACACCTTCTCAAAGAGGAGATGTAACCTTATATAGAAGATAATCTCGCCACTCCAATCAGATCGGCCCGATCGAACATAGAGGATAAGAGAGTACTCGCCACCTCCTACGGATCGTCGATCAACAAAAGAAGATAAGAGAAACTCTCGCCACTTTCAACTTGTTCACAATTAGATTACAAGAAGAAAGATAAGAGAGAAAGTTTGCACTCAAGAGAATCCACTCTTAGGCTCTCTTTGTAGAGAATATTTTTAATCAAACTTGACTTGCATTCTCATTCAACTTTGAGAGTTTATATAGGCCAAGGGAGGGGACAAGTCTCATAAAGATCAACAATTTCTATGTTGACTTGTCCCATTCCCATGCCTTGGAAACAAAAGCATATTTTCCAAAACTTTGACCACAAATTACAAGACTTTGTTCCATTCCAAAACATGGGAATGGAACAATACAATTTACAAGACATTAACTACTTTTGAAAACATAAAACACAATTAACAAGAGCTTGGAAATGCCAATATCAACTTCCAAAGTGGTCAAGTCAACAACCACTTTCTTCAAAACCAATTTGGGGGGATTGGGATGCAAAGGGTGGTAGATGCTCCTGCATCAGGTTCCCCCGGTTGAGAAAAGCTCGCCCTCGAGTTGGAGTCAATATAGGGTTGCAAATCTGTCACATTGAAGGTTGGTGACACACCATAACCTTCTAGGAGATCGATCTTGTAAGCATTTTCTCCAACTCGCTTAAGGATACGAAAAGGGCCATCAGCTCAATCTTTCAATTTCCCAAATTTTTCATGTGGGAATCGTTCCTTGCGTAGATGAATCCACATTAAATCACCTTCTTGGAAAGAGATAGCACGACGATGCTTATCAGCTGTCTCCTTATATTTTTCATTGTTTCTCCCAATCTTGACTTGAACTTGTTTATGAAGCTTTTTAATGTGTTTGGCCCAAGCTTCCGCATCACCACTGAATCGATTGGTCACTGGTAGAGGTACCAAATCCAAAAGGCTGATTGGATTAGCATCTTAAACAATCTCAAAAGGACTAACTGTGGATTTGCACATGAAATAGTTGTATCCAAACTCCACTTGACGCAAGACAATGTCCCATTGCTTCTTGTTGCTCCCCACAAGGCTTTGTAAGAGACTTTCCAAGTTTTGATAAACCGCCTCTGTTTGACCATTTGGTTGGGGGTGATGAAAAGTACTGAATT
This sequence comes from Acorus gramineus, assembly GCA_030737835.1. Classification (NCBI taxonomy): domain Eukaryota; kingdom Viridiplantae; phylum Streptophyta; class Magnoliopsida; order Acorales; family Acoraceae; genus Acorus; species Acorus gramineus. The sequence goes on from CM060848.1 coordinate 9,466,427, forward strand.
GTAATTATGTAGCCAACCTCCTCCATAAAGTTCGTCAAAAGTGCCCAACGAACTTTGGATTGCGATCGAGGTTATATAGTCCTTGACACGCTATGGAGCTTTACTATCTTTTGGAAGTAAATGTTCGCAATTCGAGAAGCATCATACATTTTGTCGCATGGAACAAAATGAACCATTTAGAAAATCGGTCTGCCACCACCATAACCAATCTTTGCCTCGTTGGGTGCGAGGAAGACTACGAGGAAGACCCAAGACAAAGTCAATGCTGACTTCAAGCCATGGAGCATCCAGAACGGGAAGTGGAGTGTAAAAGCCAGTATTTTGAAAGCGATTCTTTCCCAAATGACAAGTGCGACAAAGTTGAACATGGCGCATCAGATCCTTCAACATCTTAGGCCAAAAGAAATTGGCTTGAACGTGTGCGAGCATCTTGTCCCGCCCAAAATGTCCGTCAAGTCCTCCTTCATGACGCTCGTTGATAATTGCTTCTTGAAGAGAGCTTTCAAGGATGAACAAAAGATTCCCTTTGAAAAGGAACCCGACTTGGATGTGGTAGTCTCCACTAGGACAATTTGAACAATTGTGCCAAATATCTCCAAAAAAATCATATTCTTCATACAAATCTTTAATGAACTCAAAGCCTACTACTTGAGAATGCATAGTAGCAAATGATACCTTCGACTGAGAGCATCGGCCACTTCATTAAGGTGTCCAGCTTTGTGCTTGATGGAGAATGAGTAGGATTGCATAAATTTCACCCATTTCGCATGACGGTTATTGAGCTTGTGTCGGCCATTGAAGAATTTCAAATCCTCATGATCGGAGTATAATATGAACTCCATGCTTATGAGGTAGTGTCGCCAATGCCGAAGGACTTGAATGATAGCATAAAACTCATTATCATAGGTGGAATAGTGCTTCCGAGCCTTATTTAATTTTTCGCTAAAGAATGAGATGGGCATTTTTTCTTCGCTGAGTACGGCACCAATCCCAACATTGGAAGCATCACAATCCACCTCAAAGACTTTTTCAAAGTCTGGTAATGCAAGAATTGGAGCATCTGTCATTTTTTCTTTGATGAGTGTAAAACTCTTTTCTTCTTCTTCGGTCCATTGAAAATGTCCGCCCTTAAGACAATCGGTAATGAGAGCAATAATGGAACTGAATCCTCGAATGAAACTTCTGTAGAAAGTAGCCAACCCACAGAAACTTTGAATGTCATGGATGTTGCGTGGAGTCGGCCAACTCACAATGGCCTCTACTTTCTTCGGATCCATCTTGATGCCCTCTGAAGAGACAATGTAGCCCAAGAAGATAAGGCTATTTGAGAAAAACTCGCACTTCTTTAGATTGATATAGAGCTTCTCCCTTCGAAGGACCTCAAATATTTGGCGGAGATGCTCATAATGAAGATCATGGTCCTTACTATAGATGAGAATATCATCAAAATAGACCACCACAAACCGCCCAATGAATGGCTTGAACACTTGGTTCATGAGCTGCATAAAGGTATTAAGCGCGTTAGACAATCTGAATAGCATGACTAACCACTCACATAGTCCTTCTCGCATCTTAAATGCGGTTTTCCATTCATCGCCCAGTCGAACACGGATTTGATGATATCCGCTCCTTAAATCTAGCTTGAAGAAGACTCGTGATCCTGCCAAATGATCCAACATATCATCAAGGCGTGGGATAGGGAAGCAGTATTTGATAGTGATTTTATTCACCGCTCTACTATCCACACACATGCGCCACAAGCCATCCTTCTTGGGAACCAAGAGTGCTGGAACGGCACATAGACTAAGGCTTTCTCGGACCATTCCCTTGTTGATATACTTGTTCACTTGGCGTTGCAGTTCCTTGTGCTCCTTTGGGCTCATTCGATATGCCACCTTGTTGGGTAGAGTAGCACCCGGCATGAGGTCGATGCAATGCTGGATATCTCGCATCGGTGGTAAACCCGATGGGATCTCTTCTGGAGAAACATCGGCAAAATCCTTGAGCATGGGCAAGACCTCGGGAGGAAAAGAGGCAATTTCTTCATTTGTCTCTTTCACCGCAAGTGCATAAGCTTCTTGGCCTTCATGTATCTCGTGATCTATCTCCGTCTTTGTGAGGAAGCTACTTCCCTCCCCCTTAACAGGTTTAGGAGCGCTTTCTACTCTTGAGGGCCCCAAGATAACCTTCGCGCCATCCTTCTCAAAGGTGTAAGTATTTTTTAACCCATCATGTATGACTTTTCGATCCCATTGCCAAGGCCGACCTAAGAGAAGATGACAAGCATCCATAGGAACAACATCACACCACACCTCATCCTTGTATTTTGAACCAATAGAAAAGGAGACAAGGCAACGTTTAGACACATTCACCTCATTTCCTTTTCGCAACCAAGAAAGCTTGTAGGGATGAGGATGCGACTCTGTCTTGAGATTGAGCTTTTGCACCATTTCCGAGGAGACCACATTCTCACAGCTTCTGCCGTCGATGATGACGTTGCACACCTTCCCATATGCTGTGCATCGGGTGTGAAAGATGTTCGTATGAAGCCATCGATCATCATCTTCGATGAGAGACAAGTTCATGTTCCTCTGGATGACAAGTGCTTCCCCATGATCGCTATAAGTGACCTCTTCCTCTTCATCATAAATTGGAAGCTCGTCCACTAGATCTTCTTCAATTACCTCCTCTGTGAGGCTAACGATCCATCTATTGGGGCATTTCGAGGCGATGTGCCCAATACCAAAGCACTTGAAGCACTTGATGGATGAAGGCCGAGGACGGTTGGAGTTAGCTACGCCATCCCATCGACTTGTAGTTACCGGAGTAGAAGTGGGAGCAATTTTAGTGGAAGGGTTGGAAGTGGATCAAGTTTGAGAACTACTCCCCCGGTTGGAAGCGTCCCCACAATCATTTGATCTAGCACCACCTGTGCTTGTTGGCCAACGATTCCCGCAAAGCTTTTGTTGGCACTCCACTTTGAGCGCAAGCTTGTAGATGTCGTTTTATGTCCAATATGGCTAGAGTTGCACGACATCTTGGATGTTTTTGTGCAACCCTCCCAAAAAGCATGCGATAGTTTGCTCCTCCGGTTCTGCCAGGCCACACCTCACCATGAGGTTGTCAAACTCCTCCGCGTACTCTTCAACAATACGAGTGCTTTGTTTTAGATGGTAAAGCTCGAGGTAGGCATCTTGGAGGTAGCCTTCAGGTAGGAACTTCTTTCAATGCTCCTTCATCTTCTCCCAAGTAGTGATCTTGGATTTATCCGCTCTGGCCTTCTTGAGCTTAAATTGCTCCCACCAAAGAGAAGCATGCTTTCAAAGTTTGATGGCGACAATTTTGACCCTTTGGTGCTCCGGAACCTCCTTGTACTCGAACACCCGTTCGACAGTGTTGAGCCAATCGATGAACACATCCGATTGGTTGTGTCCTTCAAATTCTAGGATGTCCACCCGAATGTCGGTGCGCCGTAGTTGGTGTCCTTCTCGAAAAGATTGGTGAGATCCCTCGTCATCTCGCGGAGCTCGATGATGAAAAGGGTTGACGTCCTCTTCTGAGTCTTGGCTAGACTCATCTTGATTGGGTGCCGCTATTTGTGCGACCATCTCCGTGAGTTGTTGGACTTGCCTCCTCAACTCATCAATCTCAATGTCGTGGAGATCTCTTTCTCGGACCGGCTCTTCAGCCGTGTTCGGAGCTTGACGTTGACCACGTCGATTTGCCATATGATTGTTGGAAACAAAACCCAAAGGAAAGATGACCTCTGATACCAAATGATAAGGAAGCACCTTCTCAAAGTAGAGATGTAACCTTATGATAAGAAAGATAACCTCGCCACTCCAATTGGATCGGCCCGATCAAATGTAGAGGACAAGAGAAGATTCGCCACCTTCTACGGATCGTCGATCAACGAGAGAAGATAAGAGAAATTCTCGCCACTTTCAACTTGTTCACAATTAGATTACAAGAAAAAGATAAGAGAGAAAGTTTGCACTCAAGAGAATCCACTCTTAGGCTCACTTTGTAGAGAATATTTTTAATCAAACTTGACTTGCATTCTCATTCAACTTTGAGAGTTTATATAGGCCAAGGGAGGGGACAAGTCTCATAAATATCAACAATTTCTATGTTGACTTGTCCCATTCCATGCCTTGAAACAAAAGTACATTTTTCAAAACTTTGACCACAAATTACAAGACTTTGTTCCATTCCAAAACATGGGAATGGAACAATACAATTTACAAGACATTAACTACTTTTGAAAACATAAAACACAAATAACAAGAGCTTGGAAATGTCAATATCAACTTCCAAAGTGGTCAAGTCAACAACCACTTTCTTCAAAACCAATTTGGTGGGATTGGGATGCAAAGGGTGGTAGATGCTCCTGCATCATTTATGGCAGGTAGATTGAATCGAATTGGCTCTCTATATCCTTTCATCCCACCATATTTTCTGGTCCACATGCCTTTCAGTTCCTTGCACATCCACAAAAGAGATTGAGCGCATCATCTGAAATTTCCTCTAGCAAGGGTCTTCCACAGAGAAAAAGGTCCATCATATTTGCTGGAATTTGATCTGCTGATCAAAAATAGACGGGGGACTTGGTATTACTAGGATGGAAGAGTAGATTCGGTTTCCTGTGGGGCGAGATTTTGGGAATTGACCTTTAACATCCCTTTGATGTAGACCTCCTGGATCAAAAAGGGATACCTCATACTGGGGAATATATGGACATGTCAACCTCCAAATGGTTGCTCTTGTTGATGGAGGCAACTAATTAAAGCACGGGATTGGGTGGTTCCTAGTAATACTAAGTTCATCATTTTTGAAGGGCTCACCATCAATCTCTAGCGGGATCCTTGGCTTAATGGCCCATCCCTTTGACATGCAATAGGAAGAGAGCTGTTATCTTGGGGACCACCAGCTTTTCAGCTCTTATCTTGGAAGGCAAGTGGTACAAACCTCCCCGGTGGCCGCCTTATCTGAACCAACTATAATAAAAAAATTGTGGATCTTGATGTTGAGGGTTTGGGTCAGACATTTTGATATAGACACCTAGTTGAACAGGTGTATTAAAATGATCTACCACAATCAGTATTTTCCAAAGAAATTCCTCCACCCCCCTGATTGGACCAAATGGATTTGGAGGCCCATTCAAGTCCAAAGACATTCCTTCTTGGCTTGGCAGCTTTTCCTTAATAAAGCACCCACATTGTCATGTCTTCTGCGCAAAGGTCTAATGGCAGATCATACCTGCCCTCTTTGCATAGCTGGTGAAGAAACCTCAGACCACCTCTCCCTCCAATGTTTTACTCTCGTTATATTCTTCATTCTATGTCAAGGGATTTGTTGCTCAAGGATCCTGCTCCACAGAAGTTATCCAACCTGTTTATCTCGCTAGAATCCCAGGTTACTTATCCAGTTTTGAAGACCATTGCTGCCAGTATGCTAACCACTTATTTCCGGTTTATTTAGATGAAAAGGAATAACCGTATATTCAGAGGAAATTCCACCCAAAAAAGTGATCTCATGCGTAGAATGAATGTTTTTTTTTTTTTGTTATCGGATGGACCCCCCGTGATTGATCCTTACGGTCAAGCTGGGAAGGCTACCTCCACCTGTTTGCCCCGATCCCACGGAAAATTCTTTCGAATAATCGCCCACAAACATGTGAGTAAGTTAGCGCCAAGACTCGAACCCAAGACCTACCCTTAACACAGGTAAGCCCTGAACCGTTGTGCTATGACCACTGGGGACATGTAGAATGAATGTTGAGATCCCAATCATGCTAAAGTTTTCTGTTCTGAAGGCTGCCATCTCTCTGGAGCTTATCAAAGTTACAGAGAATTTTGGCACCACTATTTGTGATACCCAAATCACTACCTCCCTAGTTCAGTGGATTCCTCCTGACCCTCATTGGTTTAAGGAGAAATCTAATGGCTCTCTAACTGAGGAGAGGAGAGGATACGGTGCACTTATTCGAGATGACAAAAGCACATTTCTGCTTGGTGCTGCAGACCAATGTAATCCCTTGTCTATTAACCTACTTGAATTTCAAGGCATTCTCTTAGGACTAGAGCTGGGTACGTATGGGGGCTTCCAAGATCTTGTTTGAAGCTGATTCAACCACTGTCATCGCTTGCTTAAAGCGTAATGGTTCTATCCCTTGGACGGCTTTGAGAACACAGAGAAATCTGCAGTAGGTTCTGGCGTTGCTCCTAGTTTGGAGGGTCTCTCATGTCCATAGGGAGGGTAGCAATGTTGCCGATCTTCTTGCATCACACAAAACTTCTAGTGGAGAAACAATCTATCAGCATCATGATTTATGGCCTGCAATAGAGGATTTGATTCCGAAGGACAAAATAGGGACAACCTATAAAAGGATATCCTAGTCTCTGTTTTCTTTAAGGGAGAGGGATAGCTCATCCTCCTCTGGGTTATTTTTGTGAATTCATTTTGGAAAGGTTTTACGACCTTCTTTTTTTAACTCTAGGCTGTACACTTGTACAATCTGTGCAGCTATAGCAATGCAAATCTCAAATTACCAATAAAAATCTCAAATTGTAGTAACACAACAACAACAAAAAAAATTCTCTCACTATTTCTTCTTCGCTTTTGCAAGTTAATAAGGTTATATATTGTCCTCACATTTTTTAGGAATTCATGGGCAACGAGAAGACAGCATTATTCATTGCAGGGCCTACAATTTCTATTCTATTCGGATTAATCTCTTGGCATCCTTCGGAAGAGTTGTCCAAACAGATTTTAGTGGTGCTTGCTATATTCACCCTTGTGTTTAGCCTTGGTGCCATCCTGTTGTTGCAAGTGAAAACGAACAACAAGGGTTTGAAGAAGATAACTACTGCTTATGTGTGGCTGGCCATGGGGTTTCTGTGCTGCTTTATCGGTGCACTTATTTGCGTACTTCTTCCCATGAATTGGGTTGTTCTAATCCTGCCTTCTTGTGCACTGATGATGGGAGTTACTATATTTACAGTCGTTCACTGCTCGTGATGGGAGAGGTTCATTTTCATGGTGTCTTGGGGTGGTATGACTTACCTGAACTTCAGACTTATTATATTTGCACTACAATACATTAACTATTCTATGATAATCATGTGTGAAATTCTGTAAGTTAACAATAATATATATGGTTTTGACCATATATTGGTCAGTTGGATATGCCTATATGAATTGTGAATGTCTTATACGTTTCTGTGAAATTTTTTCTGAAGAAAAAATAGCTTAATTTAAAGAAAGTAAGATAGATTGATTTCCCATTTAGCATGAGCCAATGGATATAGAAGAGTTTCCAAACGTGACAGCTATGACTTAGGTAAGTAAATACATCTTTTTAAAGTGGCTTAATTGAGCCGTCGCTAAAGACGAGATGTATTTGCAACCCCAAAAAATTGCCATAAAAATTATGAGAAATTGTGACGGTTAGGGGTGGTAAATGAGTCGAACAAGTCGAGCTTTGACCTGCTCAGTCTTGACTCGTTTAGTATCAGGCTCGGCTCGGGCTCGGCTATGCTCGGCTTGGCTCCGGAAGGAGCTTTATCTTGTGGACAAGCTCGGCTCATTGGGCTCGTGAAAAGCTCGGTTAAAGCTCGGCTTAACTCGTTTGTTAAACAAGCCAAGCCGAAACTCGAATCAAGGCTCAGCTCGGGTTTGTTTAACTAAAAAAAAATCTTGTTTAGCATATGAGAAGTCACATTTCACAAATCACAACATTTTATACATGTGAAAGTAACATAAGCTAGGGCTCGGGCTCGGCTTGTTCACCTTTTTCCTGTTAAGTAAACGAGCTCATCTAGACTCAGGCCGGGCTAGGCTCGGCTTGGCTCGGGCTCGGCTCGTTTACAAACCGAGCTTTAAAAATTATTCACGCTCGACTCGTTTGTCTAATCGAACGAGCCTGAGCGAGCTTTAACCGAGTCAAGCCCAAGCTGCTCTACTCGTTTACCAGCCCTAGTGTCGGTTTTGACAAACCATCGAAAAAAAATGTTTTTTCTTATAGTGTACTCTTCTTACATTTATATCACGATATGGCCGATATATATATGAATTGCAATGAATCAGAATTGAATCATGAGGTAGTAAGGCCACATGAAGATTACCTTTGGATTAACTTCATTGGTTGATGCACATATACAATAGATACATATATGTGAAGCCATTGCCTGACAATTGAAATTTTCTTGATAAGTAAAAATAAGTGAGTTGAAAATTGAACATTGTTTAAACAAAAATGCAAGTCCATTGGGCATTGCCAATATGTGCAATGTAAGAGAAAAACAAAACACTTAAAAATATTCTTTCTAGTGAACAGTTTGATACATATCAAAAATTGAGGAAGAAGAGAATCTTAAAAAAGAAAGTTTTATTGCTCAACATAACCACAAATATGAGCCAAAAGTTTCCCAATGATCTCTTTCAATCTCAAATATAATTCTAAACAACTCATTGGCTCTTGCAACTCAAAATCTAATTGGTTTGTTTAAAAGCCTATAATCACAAAAAAAAAAAAAAAGGTTTTTAACCAACATAATCACTCTTACAACCTAACAACCTCTAACAAACATATTTCAAATTCAGAGATCAAATCTATGGTTATATAACAAAAAAAAAATGTAACTAATTATGTAAACAATATAATTAAAATCAAAATAATCCTAAACTCAATTTGCATCATTCTTCCATAGTGGAGAATATTTCATCCTCAAATTCTTTGGGTTAACTAGACATTAAATTTCGGCGTCGAGTTTGAGGTGGGCTGATTGCAATCAAAAGGTCGCGCAATCTTTCTTGACTCTCCAATGAGACGTTTCCCTCATCACAATCAAAGCATATTGTGATGTTGGTGACGGTGATATATGTGTATGGCTTCACCTGATTCAAATTTTAGAAAGTAAGAACACCCCGTACAATTATCTCAAGACGTGATGTCCAAGTAAGGGTTCTTTCCTTCAAGATGAAAAATGAGTTTGTCACACCGATGAGGGTTGGTATTGTCAAGCCTCTCAACTACATGCCCCTTTTCAGGAGGTTTTTCATCATATTTCATGTCTTTTTCCAGAGTGTCAATCTCATCATCTTTTTGAATCCCTTCAAATAAGTCATTTCCATGATATACATCAAAGATGGGAGGAGTGATTCACAAGATCAATGTGTTACTTGGAGTATTGGTTGGCCTCGATGTTGCAATGTTCCTCCATGTGGTGTGTTATCTCAAGTAGATCCTTAATACTCATCGCCTCGTGGAACCCGAGTTGAACATAAGGTCCTCGCTTCTCTGTGGATAGTATACTAGCTAGTCGCGACTTTGCCTCGTCTGGTCATGGTCTATTATGGATAGGGAGAAACTGATCCACTGGGAGAAGACCTTGAAGAAAGGTTATCAACCATGTTGGGATTGTGGACACAGGTGTTGTTGGGTCAAATCGAAATGGTGTCATTGTATGACCATCCATCCTCGTTAGGCCATCTACTGACTGGGTTGGAGCTTTCATCATGCATCCGAGTTAATGTTGACATGATGATGGTCTAGAAAAAGGATATCTTGAAATTTTGTCACAAGGGGTCGAACCATAGACTCGTGCCTTGATGATGGCTAGTGCTGCAATTGTCGTGTTATTTTATCGAGGATTTGGTTTGCGTTTTACATGGTTTATCAAGAGTCCCTATCTATCTAACCTCCTCTTCAATTAGGTCTCAGATTTCCGTGATTTGCATAGTTCTACGAGCCTGCACTCGATCTTTCACTATCTTGAGGAAAGATCCGATCTAGATCTCATCTAGAACAAAAACACAAACTCTGGTACCAAATGATGGAAATCGAGAATCGATGAAGAAGATACACCTTGAAGAAAGAATATGGCGTACTAAAATTTTTATTTTTCAACGCAACCATGGATACAAAAGAAAAGAGTCTCGAAGGAACGTTTTCAATTCAAACTCAAGAAACAATCAATTATAAATAACTCCATATTTTCTACCATTCAAAAGGATCTTATTTAGGCCTCTAGAACACACTAATAGGGTTAGTCCGTTGAAAGAAATGGAGCAATATGATTGGTCGTTCCATATATAACATCTATGATTATATAACAAAAAAAGTAATATGGACTATATAGTTAGGGCTGCACAATGCACAAAGGGATGTAAATATCATTTTCCATTATCATTTCATCTTTTTCAAAGGTAGCTCATAGGCACCACATGTCATGATTCATTTGGCATGTCATAAAGAATTTAGATCATTTGATCATATTTAAATAACTGATTTATTTTTATACATTTAAATGTACTTTGGCAAAAGCATGAAACCAAATAAAACAGGGTGTTAACCGTCGCATTATTTTTATTTTTATTCTCACAATACCTATAAAGAATCGGTTCTGTCTAAATAGAGACATAAGATATTATGAATTTATGATTATTATAGAAATAGATAACTATATTAGTAAAATACATGGTTTTCTGTTTAGTTGTGTATTTTGTTATTTTCGTTAGAAAACATAATAATGAAGTTTGTGTTGCTTCTTTGATCATAGATAACTTGTGGATAAATATGAATAAGATGTGGATAATGATTTATAAAATGTGAAAAAATGATTTAAAATGTACACCCCTTGATTATAATAAGTGATGATGGGTGATTAGACATGTGAGCCCCCTTATAACTATGACATAAATTTGGTGGAATAACACAATTTCAGGGGACCTAAAATATAAATAGGGCAGGTCTATGCCCAGGCCACCACCTTAAAGACTAATCCCACAAACTAACTTCTCCCACCTGCCACCTTTTTTGTTACTTCTTAACCCACCAGCATATGCATTCACCCACACATCAAACCCAAATCCCACCACCCCCAATTTTCATTGAAATATTGATGCCCCATTCGACACTGCGCGTCTCAGTCGAGTAAGGGTTATTCATGGACTGTTTTTGGCCCACTAAATCGATATGAACAAAGTCGAATAATCAAGTGATCCAGTTCAACAGACCTTAAGTCATCCGGACCAGTTAAGATCGACTAACACGACATCGAACCCCATTTCGGTCAATCAGGAGAGGAGAGGAGGAAGAGAGCCCCATTTCGGTTTAAATCATGGTTGTACGAAATAGAGGGAGAGGAGGAACTGATCAGGAACTCGTGGCATAGAAGTGCGAGTGGTATGAGAGGAGCCCAAAGGGTGGCATTCAAGCTGCGGCGTCTGAAGCGCACCTTGCGCCAATGGAGTGCGACGGTCCAAACCATCAGAAAGGAGAAAAAGTTGGCAATCCAGCTAGTCATCCAGGAGTTGGATAGCGTAGAGGAAGAGGGCCCGCTTTCAGAGGCTGATAGACTTCGGAGATGCACAGCAAAGGAGGAGCTTGCGGAGTGTCTAAAGCTGGAAGAAATGGAATGGAGACAAAAATCGAAGGCTCTGTTGTTGAAGGCAGGGGATAACAATACGAAGTTCTTCCATAGAATGGCAAGTCAAAGGCGCCGGATCAACCGGATGATGAAGATTCAAATCTTAGAGAACTCTTACGAGGATCAGGAGGCGATCAAGAGTGGGCTGGTGGAACACTTTCGGAGGACCTTTCGCAAGCGGAGGGGATGGCAGCTGGAGTGGTGCGACGAGGAGCTCCCTCGCATCACAATGAATATGGGCGTATCATTAGAGGAACCGTTTTGCGAAACGGAGATTCTTAAGGCTCTGATGGGGCAGAGGGGGACAAGGCACCAGGCCCGGATGGATTCGGTTTGGCGTTTTACAAACGCTATTGGAGCATTGTAAAGGACGATATTAGACATGTTTGCAGAGTTCTTCGCAGGATGACAGGGCGTGGGCTGTTTAAATGCCTCTCTTTTTGTCCTTATACCAAAGAAGGAGGGGGCCATCATGGTGGAAGAATTCCGTCCAATTTGTCTTGTCAATGGGGCATAAATGTTTATTGCAAAGGTCATGGCTAACCGAATGAAAAGGGTGTGTGGAGGGCTCGTGGAGGCATCTCAGGCTGCATTTCTCCCGGGGTGCACGCTTCAGGAGGGCTTCCTCACTGCCCAAGAAGTGGTATCGGCTTGCTCTAAAGACAGGCGAAGGGGTCTCATATTCAAATTAGACTTTGCCAAGGCCTACGACTCGGTGGATCGGGGATTTCTCCTCAGGTTGTTGGAACTGCATGGCTTCCCAAAACGGTGGGTGCGGATGGTGAGGCAATGCATAGACACAGTGCACGCGTCAATACTGGTAAATGGGGAGATGGCAGGTTTCTTCCCCCTTAACAGGGGCCTGAGATAGGGGGATCCCATGTCTCTGATCCTACTCGTGTTAATGGCCAATATCCTAAGTCGTTTTTGCATGAAGGCAGAACAAGGCGAGTGGATCAACAGCATTGCGAGCGTACAGGGTGGCCTTCCGGTGTCAATTATTCAGTATGCCGATGATACGTTGATGCTGAGCAAGGCGACAGAGTCAAGCATCCGCGGTCTGCGGTTCATCCTATGGTGCTTTAGAATTCTTTCAGGTTTGTCTCTCAATCTTAATAAAAGCACCATGTTCGGGTTGCACCTGGAGGCGGTAGAAGAGGCGAGGCTAGCGACATGCATGGGGTGCGCAGTCGGTACTCTGCCGACTAAACTACTGGGGCTCCCGCTGGTGAAAGGACGCCTAAAGAAGGAAAATTGGGATCCGCTAGTGGAGAGAGTTGAGAAGCGGCTAGCCGGTTGGAAAGGAAGGCTTCTTAGTTGGGGGGGGGAGACTAACCATGTTGCAAGCAGTGTTGTCCAATCTGCCAGTGTTCTTTCTATAGGTCTTCAGGGCCCCAGTGGGGATGCTAGAGAAGGTCGATGTGATTCGGAAAAGGTTTCTTTGGAAGGGTGCAGACGGAGAGAGGAAAATGCCGCATCTCGTGGACTGGGCTACTATTTGCAAACACAAGGAGGGGGGCCTAGGGGTGCTTGACCTTCAAGCGATGAACAGAGCTTTACTCACGAAATGGATGTGGAGATGGCTAACGAGACACTGCTCGGCATGGATATCCGTCTCGAAAGCGAGATACGAGGGCAACGGGCTAGGGGAGAAGAGGTGGCCACACTTCAATGCGAGGGTGTCAAGGCTTTGCAAAGGGATCTTTGCGGACAGGGCAAAGGTGGATAGCGCAATCAGATGGGTGGTGGGGAGCGGCAGTTCGATTCAATTTTGGGGCGATCGGTGGTGCGGGGTGGAGCGTTTGGGGGACGTGGCGCCTGACATATTCCGGTTATCTACAAACAAAGAAGGAATAGTGAATGAGTTCTTTCTTGGGGCAGAAAAAGCAAGCGCATGGAACATCCCGCTTACGCGGACGAGCCTCACCGAGGCTCAAATCGAACAGTTCGTGATGATTATGGCACGCTTGGACGGCATTCCATTGCTGCCAGAACTGGCAGACAACCTAATTTGGAGACCGACAGCGTCCAAGGATTACACGGTCAAGGGCGGTTACAAGTGGTGGCACGAGAGGACTGCCGGAACTCAACCAAGCTGCCCTAGATATCAACAGATTTGGAGGCCTCCGATTCCCACGAAGATCAAAGTATTTTTTATATTACTTTTTTAGGAACGGCTCCTCACAAAGGTATACCGTTCTAAGTGGGCCATGAACGCCTCTACCACATGCGTGCTCTGTGAGGCGGCCCCAGAGATGGTTAATCATCTTATTTGTGAGTGTGTCTTTGTTCGGGGTTTTTGGGAGGACGTGAGGAGACAGACCGGGCTGGTCGTTCGCTTCTAGAATGTGGAGGAGCTATGGAGGGCGGGCAAGGAACTATGCCATACGGCAAGGGAGGCGGTGCAGGCGCAAGTAGTTGTGCCTGCTAGGACGTGAACCATCTGGAGAACGCGGAACGAGCGTGTATTCCGCGGTTCCCACGCGTATGTCGAGAATATGGGAGATGCGTTCAAGTGGATGGTGCGGGACTGGATCAGATTCATTGGGAGGATCCCTGAGGGTACTGAACAGTAAAGCGGCATGGTGTAAGGCATGGCGCAGCAGCAGTCCATCTGGTTTAGAAACCTTTTTTACCCGGACTGCTGGAATCCATGACTTTCCTTAGTATTTCTCATTGTTTTGGTTATTTTCTATTTAGCTCCCCTCTCCCCTCCTCAATCCCATTCAGAATTTATAATTCAATATTTAGGAATGAAATCGGGTAGCAAATATCTACCTTACCTTCAAAAAACACGGCATCGAACCCGAGGTTCATAAGGCCATTGACAGTTTTAAAACAACGCGATCGCCGACCAAGCCCATGTCATCCCGACCAAGCCCATCCGACTGAAGGTGTGTCGATGAACATCACTAGGCGTGGCTCCTGTCGACGCAGCGCCAACCCAGTTTGACAGACCTTTAGTTGGTTTGGTAGCCCTATATTAATTTTGTCTCTTATACCTTTTTTCATTGGGTCTGTCTAAATGCACCCCTCTATTTACTATAAACACCCATTTTAAACGGTTCAGGTTTTGAATATCAATTTATAATTGGGTACTAAATACACCCAGTTTTTGTTAGACAGTGTCTATATATATGTATTTTCTAGACAACATCCATATCAATGGAAACAAAAAAAAAATCGACGTATATGTACTTCCTAGACAATTTTTCAGTCGACAGAAAAAAAAAATCATAGGTTCTGAAATGAGGTAGACACGTGAGATGTCTACAAATATGCAAACCGTAGACAATTCTCCAGTCGATGAGAACAGAAAACAAAACCTCGTACGTTGTGGATTGCGTTGGACACCTGGGTTGTCTATATAAATGTATTTCCTGGACAATGGTAACCCTATATTAATTTTGTCTCTTAAACCTTTTTCCATTTGCTTATGTCCTCTGTCAGTGGGTTGAGAATGGTGAGTTTTCTCTATTTCATGCCATTCCTTTTTTTTTTTCTTTGGTAATTTGGTATTTCTATGAACTTTTCAAAATGTACTGCATTGTTGTACACATTCACAAAAATTAAGAAATCAAACTTGCAACAGTGTTGAAAGACTAGTCAGCCCTATTGAATTCATCCATGCCAATAGCTGGGGAAGATAGGTTAGATGAGAGGCAGAGTTTAGCTGATCCGAATCTAAGGTGGGTCTGCCTTATCATGTAAATGTGTAGCATGTGTAGTCCCTCTTTTATCTTTTTCAAGACATTTCATGCCATTTTCCTTACTGCGATGCTTTATTTTTGTTAATGTAAACTTCTTTCAGTGAGTTCACTGGGTTGAGAATGGGAGAGAGAATTCAACGGGGAAGATGATTTGCATATACTTTGATTAGGTGGTGGGTCGGTGGGGTTAACAACTAAAAAGAAGAAAAAAATAATGAATGGGTTTTTTACTTTTTTGGGTGCGATCGGGGGTGGGGAGGTGAACAACTGGGTTGGTGGAATAGAACTGCACATATAAATATCAGCTCGCTCCAAAATAACTTATTAGTCTTATTCTCCCCCTATTCCACTACCCTATTGAGGCACTTAATAGAATGCTATCATTCTTCTAATCCTCAACTTAACCTTCTCCTAACACACTAGATCACGGAATTATAAATACAATAAATTAAAAAAATGAAAAAAAAACATGTCTTTAATTAATTTGAACATATATTTAAGTTTTCATAAAGATATATTTATTAGATAAATATATATAATATTTATCTAATAAATATTATATATATATATATATATATATATTTATATATATATAACAACACAAAAAAAGGACCGCGCAAGCAAGTTTTATGATATTTACTAACATAACAAAAATATTTGTTTAATGTTAAGGCTGGAAAATATATTGTACGTTATATTATTCTTGTTTGATAAGCAGGTGTAAGACGCAATCCAAAAAAAAGAAAAATAAGACAAACGGGTGACACCTAATTGTAGACTTTATCTTATGAGGCCAATACTATACGACAGAAATATTTTGTTTAATGCGTGGCCTAATATAAGACAAACACGTGACACCTAATTGTTAGACTTGTCTTGTGAGGTCAATTTTTAATTGAATTGGAGATGTGATCATCGTGGTGATGTACTGTAAGCTCATCACAAATTAAAAAAAAAAAAAAACTAAAAAATTGTTGTTTGTTGCTTATTCTATTAAAATTGGGGTTTTTACTTCTTCTCATTAAGCGTTAAGCAGTAACCTCATCCGGTTTTTTTTAAAAAAAATTCTCATAGGAAGGAGGAGAATAAAAAAAAAAAGGATAAAAAGAGAGGGAGACAGTGATGGGATGATTGGATGAAAGAGGAAATAGGTAAGAGGAGATGAAGTAAAAAAACCCAATTTTAAAAGAATCAGTGGAGGGAGAGAGTGGGTAGTGAAAGAGATAAGAAAAGAGAGAGAGGATGGTAAGCGGAGAAGGACAGCTGGTGACCCCCACCCCAAAGCCCACGACCACCCTCCCTTTTTCTCCACCTCTGTTCCCTCATCTTCTCCCGCCACCACCTCCTCCATCCACTGCTGCCTCCCTTTCCGGGCCATCTATCTCTCTTTTTTGTTTCTCTTTTAATTATCATTTGTTTTTTTATTTCTCATCCTCTCTTTTTTTCTAGAAGAGCACTCTGACCTTGAAAATTTTTTCTTTAAGCTTTTCTTCTCTCTAATTTTGTTGTTATTTGGAATTATTATGCGAGATAGAAATGAAGAATTTCAAAGGTTTTTTCACACATTTAATGATTAATATAAATATTTTTGAAAATATTTTTATGAGATCTAAATTATTTTATAATACAATCAATGTCAGCATGCGTCGGCATCTTAAATTATTTGAGGCATCTTATATATTTTTTTAATATGAAATAGTTGGCATCCTAAACAAATTGCAATCATAATCTTAATATTGATATATGAACATTTCTCATATATCTACTATACTTTTTTACAATTGATTACAAATTATGCATGGAGTGGCTTCATTTCAATAAAATATATTGAGAATTATTACCCACTTCACAGAAGTAAATTTTGCGTTCACTAATACATATGGATTGTAAAATCATATATAGCAATCAGGCTTGCCAGGCCAACTGAGGTTGCACTGGATTTCTAATAGTTTCTAATGTGATTGTGTGTGTAGTTTCTTACTGTCTTCTCATGCCCCCTTGCATCATGATAGGGTTTTGAAGAACTAAAAATACATACGACTTGCAAAAGATCAAATTTATGGTCTCTACATTTCCTTCCCATAAAAATTATTTTCATGTAGGGTATCTACAACAGAGACCCAAAATATATAAATTATTCCTATATAAAATGTTTTAGTGTATCATTTAAAAACATTTTCTGCCCTCAATCTCTATGTATCTTTATCTCTATTCTATTTTAAATTAGAAATTCACCCCCAAAAATTACTTTAATTTAATTTACAAGAATATATTTATTAAAAAATATATATTTTTTTAATAACAGAATCAAATCAATAATAATATCAATAATAATGAAAAAGATACAAATATATGAATTGGTTGAATCTTAAAAATTACTATTTTTAAATATATAAAAAATATTCAACAATGATCTTATTTTCCCACTGCCTGTAATTTTATCCACCCAAGAAAAACAATGATCTTATCCTAAACATATCGATCGTACAAGTTAAATGATTAAGAATTAATTTATATAATAAAATTTGAACTAGTTTTTAAAGGTAATAAATTCTTAAAAAGTAAATCTCTAAATTTAGAGACCTGTGAGTGAATTTGAAAACTCAAATGGGATCTTTAAAATAGAGATATCATTCATGGCCGGTTTGGATGGACGGTTGGACGGCTAGCTTTTTAAATCTTATCAATTTTTGACAAGCATTATTTTGAAAAAAATTTGAAACGTCCAGAAAATTGTTAAAATAAAATTTGAATATGCAGTGTTCGCAAAAAATCATTTAGATCCGCATTTGACATTTTCACTAGAATTCGTGCAACCACGAATCGAAACAAACCCTTAGAATACCAATCGAAGTACATTCTCATTCTGTGATGCATTATAGAGTATGGTTGGAGATTTTCTTAAACATAATCTCTATCCAAAAAATGAACAAGAGGTAG